>JASAND010002540.1:0-19412 GCA_030248195.1 Trissonchulus latispiculum
GAATGAAAGTGCTGATAAGGTCAATGACAGCAATCGTAATGAGAAGAACCAGGAGCGTTGTAATTTGATCCAGAAATAGAATTCGTAATGAATAAGGCGTTAGGCCGGTCCAGATCTGAAGAAATCAAGAAAAGGTGAGGTATATTATACATAAACACAAACAAGGGTTGAAAATGTGGAGGGGTACATATATACGTTAGTGAACACAAACACTTTTGGGAATGGGGGTAAATAGAAACAAGATAAAAATTATAATTAAGGGTGTGGGGGAAGACCCAGGTAAAGAAAATTTTACCCACCCAAATTATAAAATTTATTATACCACCCCCCAAAAGGTGCAAAGGCAGGCAGGGAGAAGTGGGTTAAAGTGTACGGCAAAAACCCACAAGTATGTACGTACGTACACGCAGATAAAATTGCAGACATAGCAGGCTTGCTATGCCTACAAGAAAACCCACGGGTACATACGTACGCACAAGAAAACTGCAAGCACAAAGCAATGGACACTTATATACGTATATACGCACTAGAGGGGCGTCCAGCTACCCAGCAGAAAATCAATAGTGGACAGCCTTCCTCGTGCGACTGCAAAAAGACACAAGTACGTAGCTACAGTAAGACCCAAAGATAATAACACGTGACTACGTAGAAGTGACAAGATACAGAGGACAATAAATACAAAAACAACCCAAGTGGCGGACTGCCGGTTATGAATAAAAGATACCGTAACCCTTTTCTTATTTTAGGCGTACTGCCTGGTTCCTGACCGGACGGTCAAGAAGTGGCTTCAGCTTCTAAATATGGCTGATTTCTTCTCCAGACTGGGCTCCAACTTTCTGGGTCTTGAAGGTGACTTCCGACATTTTCTCCAGTATCCTGTACGGACCATTGAGTTTTGGCCGCATCTTCTGACACATGCCGGAAGGAGTTCCTCCTGTGAATTTTCTCATTACCAGCATGCCTGGCTCGTAGTGGATCGGGCTGACCTTCTTGTCGTAAGCCAGCCGATTTTTCTGCGTTGAAGCTTCCAGGCCCCGGCGGGCTGCAGGCCACGCCTTATGAAGGACGGAAAGGTGGGACCGTTTGTAGGAGTCATAGTTCTGTACGACCTCATCGTTACGACCGTCAAAGAACTGGTTCAGTGGAAGACGCAGATCGTGACCGGTCATAAGGAAATGGGGAAAATCCCCTACAGAGCTATGGATGGGCGCCCGGTACGTACAAAGGGCCCACGGCAAATAATCGTCCCAATTGGTCTGGTAAACATCCACATACCGGCTGAAAATCGTTCGGAGTGTCTTATTCAGTCTTTCGACCACGCCGTTCGCTTGCGGATGATAGGATGTTGTTCGTTGCAGTTTCGATCCACTAAGCTCGCACAGAGCGGTAAACAGTTTGGACAAGAAGTTAGTCCCGCGGTCAGACAGCAGATTTGAGGGCACGCCCCACCGAGAAACGAGACCGTTGAAGTAGTAGTAGGCGACCGTTTCTGCTGTTTCATTTAGCATTGCAAACGCTTCAGCGTACCGGGTGAAGTGATCCACGATTACTAAGATGCACGTATTTCCCCGGCTTGTCGGGTTTTTTGTGCAATGCATCACGTCCAGGCTGACCAGTTCGAGGGGACGGTTGACGCGAACATCATTCTGCAATCCGGCCTGTGGACGCAACAGGCCCGGATTGAATTTGGCGCACACCTTACATGTGCTGATGTAGTCGGCGAGATCTTGCGCCATCGTCGGCCAAAAATAGCGCGAAGCTAAACTCGCATAAGCGGCTCCATGGCTGCGGTGACCGCCAACCATATTACCGGAATGAACTTCTTCCAGTATCATTTGGCGATAGCATTGAGGGACCGCAATGACCTTGAAGGCATTGCCCCGACGATGGCCCCTCTCATCAAGATGCCATCGGAATGATAGACCATTCTGGATGAAGTAGATGGGCCGAAGCTTTTTCAGGTGCACCGAAACCTGCGGATCCTTCGGTTGAACCTTGCGTTCCGTGAGATCAAACAGAGGGCTGAAATCATTCAGGATCCATCCGTTGCTCACGCTTCCGGGTAGCGACTGGCACCTTATGGTCTAAGGCGCATATGGCCGGTGGGTACGTGACGTCAGTCAGGTCCATCTCGAGTTCGTTAGGCCGTTCCGATGATGGCAAAGGCGACAACGCATCGGCAACGACGTTTTGTCGACCAGGTCGATAGTCGATGATGAAATCGAACTCCTGTAATCGTAGAGCGAACCGAGCTTGACGACTAGCACCCAGAATTGACCTGTTACTCGACAAGTCCTTCACAGCCATATGATCCGTCCGGATTATGAAAAGTCCAGCTGAGACGTACTGCCGGAACTTTTGGCATGCCCATACCACTCCAGCTCCCTCAAGATCAGTGGCAGAATGATTCTTCTCGTAAGTAGTGAGCATTCGGCTAGCATAGGCCACAGGCCGAGTCACCACAGTTCGTGCCGTTTCCGGATTCTTGGCACAGCGAGGCACTGACGCAGGCTGTTCAAGGACAGCCCCCAGGCCGTGATGGCTAGCGTCCACTGAAATGATGAAGACTTTCTCAAAGTCCTCATAAGCCAACACAGGGGCCTGAGTAAGGATCCATTTGAGAGCATCAAATGCCTGCTGACGATCAGAATTCCACTGAAAGACAGCGTCTTTCTTGAGAAGCTCTATAGGGGGGCAGCTATCTTCGTATAGTCCGGAACGAATCTTTAGTAGCCGCTCATACCCAGGAATGATGTTACGCCCTTCACATCTTCAGGAGGCGGCAGGTTCGCCATAGCTGCCACCTTATCCGGATCAACCGAGATACCGTCCTGAGATATGATATGCCCCAAGAAGGGGACTTGTTGTCGAAGAAAACTGCGTTTCTTCAGTTTGATTCGCAGCCCGTTGTCGCGAAGCTTCTGGAGGACGATCCGAAGCATGTCCAGGTGCGAGGACACGTCCGGCGACGGGATAAGAACATCGTTGATGTAGACAGGTAGGCCAATGAGGACCTTCTCCATGATTCGCTGAAACGTGGCGGGGGCGTTGCATAAACCGAACGGCATAACGTTCATATGGAAGGGTCCCCAAATGGGAGACGAAAGCCGTCTTCTCCCTATCCTGAGGATCTACCTCTACCTGCCAATATCCAGCAGCCAGATCAATTGATGAAAAAATAGAGCTGCTTTTCAATTGATCCATAATCTCGTCGATTTTTGGCAGGGGGTAATTGTCCTTCTTGGTGGCCTTGTTAAGCCGACGGTAATCAATCACCAGCCTCGTGGTGCCATCCTTCTTGCCGACGAGGATGCAAGGTGAAGACCACGGGCTCGTAGATGGCTCGCAAACGCCTTCCTCCAGCATCGCTTTGATATGCTTCTCGACTTCGGCCTTCTGAGGAGGATTCATACGATATGGCCGACTTTTAATGGGTCGTTCTTGTCCCGTATCGATGACGTGACGATCGACGTTTGACCGGCCTGGATTACCAGGACGGGCAAAAATATCGTAGAATTCGAGAAGCAGATCCTTCATTTGCCGTTTGAGCTCGTCTGAGCCGGTCATCTTGGCAAAATCGACGTTTGCTTCAGTATCCCGTATCTTTTCTTCGAGAGTGGGTTCTGGTGCCCGGCGTAATAGGTCAGGAGAAACACGTTCCCCTTCGAAGCTCTCCTCCAGACCTGATCCGCGAACAACGTCGTCTGTGCCGTATTGGCTGCGAAAACTTGTCGTGCCAGTGGTACCCGAATCTCTCTGTTGGCGAACAGCCTTGGACACGGACGGAGTCGTCACGCTGCGCACTTCTTGTGTCTGGTGGGCCCGTACTTGCAGGTGGTTGACCGAGCTAGGATGCTCTTTGCTAGCTCCCTGCTTTCCCGAGGCCGACCGACCGAGCGCTTGGATCGCTGGGTGTCTGGACCAAACAAGAAAGTGCTGGTAAATCGAGGGGTGGCCTCCGCCCTCAACAACGTATGCCATGCCCAGAATCTCGTCGACCTCTGATACGGGGATTGCTCGGCCCAAAGAAGCACCTTTGGGCAAGTCAACTATACGGTCGCCCCCATTGTACACCCGAATATACGAAACCTTTGGCGTTATGTCCAGAACGCCGGCCTGAGGGTATACCGCTCGACTCTCAATCACGCCCGCATCAGGTTCGTAGTAGGCGAGACAGGACGAATCCAAAAATGAGCCGTTAGCGCGAACAGCTCGGGCAGGGACAAAACGTTCCCGGTTCGGGAAAAGCCTGACTGCTTCCCGGACGCATAGGGTTACCGCAGACGTGACCTCAATGCCATAGGCTGAGGCAATAGCTTGCAACTCAGTCCGATTTAGGAACAAAGCACGGTCTCCAGTCGCTGCCGACGTCTCAATGTATCCACCGCGAGGATGCACCGTGAAGTCCAAGGAAAACAGGAAGTCAAGTCCAAGGAGGACCTCCTGCTATAGAGATGGGACCACGTAGAATAGATGTGTTGCCTGAAGATTCTTCAATCGCAAGGTCAATTGGCACTGACCAAGAATAGTCAATTGATTACCTTCACCGGCTGCCGAGATGGAGGTAAGAGAGGAAACAGTCATTGGAACTTGCACGTGGTCCTTGATCTTGGCATAGAATGATTTCCAAATCAAGGATACAGTGGCACCTGTGTCCACTAGCGCCAAAGCTGCCACCGGGCCGATGCGAACCAGTACGTAGGGAGCATAGAAATAGGGCAATCTTCGTGGGTTTTTCGACGTAAAAGACGCTTTCGCCAGCAATGACCTGCTGAACGGAATTACGTATGCCGTCAGACAAGGCCAAAAAGTCGTCGTTTACCACGATTTCGTCTCCCGTACGTACCACGGTTGCTGCAAGGCTCGAGTCCTTTGACGTTGAAGGCTCGCATAGGGCCGGAGGGTCAGCTTCCAGGTTACCAGGGATGTCCAAGTCGGCCAGATCGGAAGCCGTAAAACCATTTGGATGTTGTAAAAATGTCTCTAATACCTCTTCGAATTCATCCATACGTTGGGCTAAATGTTCGGAGGCTATATGAGCCGCCGCCTTAAGCCGCTTGTTGGAATTTTCCAGCTTTTGGGCTTCCTTTCGGAATTCGCTATGAGAGTCAGCCAAATTGTCCCAATACGCCAATAACATATCTGCGTCCAGGTCACCGAGGTCAAGGGCTGGAGGAAGTTCCAGGTCCGAATTGGATGGCTGGATGGCCAAGGTAGGTGACGGCGGAGTCACCTTAACCTCGGGTTTTTGCCACTGACCGTCAGTAGACCGGCGTAGAGTCAGTTTAGAAAGTTCGGTAGTGCCAAGCCTCCGAGCTTTGGCCTTAGGCGTAGACGTAGGGTCTTTTAGGCGTAGACCGTCGTTAGGGCAGTCCCCGGGGCTCGTGTTACGAGCCCGGGCTTTCTTCGTCGACACATCGGTAGGAGATTCCGAAACCGAAAGAGTCGCCCGACTCGCTTTCTGAAGTGAAAGGTGGCTTTCCGTAGAAGAGACCTGAACACCGACGGATAACGACAGGCTCGACTTCTTCTGCAGAGTGGACGTACTGTCCGGGTAATCACTGGAAGTAGGCGCCGTATCCGTTATATCATTCTTCTTACCATTGTTTCGCTTCTTCTTAAACCCCCGTTTCTCAGAACGGCTGTGGCTAGGGTTCTGATCCCTGTCTTGATCAGAGAGGTCCCAGCCGTTCTGGCAAACCAAATGTTGGCACTCATGACGTGGGAAACCCATGATGCAAGCCCACTCATCTGGGTGATTCCCGACCTGCAAAAGAGAATCGTCAGTACCTTGTCCATCCTGATCTGAGAGCATAAATACCTGTCCACTCCCTAAAGTCGGCAGAGTATCTTCGCAAAGGACAGCGGGCGAAGAAGAGGGTGGGCAAGTGGATAGATGGATCGTCGGATCCGTTCCACTAGGGATGACCATTTGGACAACAGGGGAGTGCGAGACTGTTTGAGGGCCCCGCTCCCCTGTTACTCGTTTCCCTGGTTCTGACTGGAATCGTCACCGTGATCACCTTTACCACCTTGCCCTCCAGAACGGCTGCCCTTCCCACGGAATTGCTTCTTGAAGCCACCACCGCGACCAGAGTTTGACTGCTGTGTCTTCTGCCTATTATCAGACGAAGAATTCGGGTTCTCCGCCGAGAAAAGCTCCTGGAAAACCAGGGTGCCAAATCGAAGGTTGCGGAACATAGATCCACGACGAGGATTGCTCCCGCATACTCGTACTGAGCGGATACGGTGAGGACATCGCAACCAGTGATGCCCATCAGTTCCACAATAGAGGCACGCAGAAAAACCCTGTTGATCATTTCGGTTTTTTATCGCGGCACCAGCATTACCTCGTGACTGCTGATCTATGAACATGCAAAGATCTTCTTCGTCGAGGCCTTCCATGCTTGGATCATCCATAATAGCACAGGCAGACGCCCCTTCTGGCCTGGAAGGGACAGTCAGTCCGGTTTTCTGGATTACCAGGTTCTGGAGATTCTGCATTTGACGCTGCAAATCTCGGGCATATGGAGGATACGTCTCCTTATCCGAAAAGGATTGGCCAAATCCCTTCGAAAGCGCAGCTACGGCCTCTAGCTGTGATTGTAGATCGCCTTCCTCGACCATCATGTCAGGCGACATCTGAAGGACATTGACAGCTGCGGTCAATCGGACAGGGCCCGCAAAAGATGGTGAGGCTGCTTGAGCCGGCAAAGCTGGCGGAGGCGCATCCTCTTCTGACGATTCAGAAGAGAACCTGGATCTGGCCAACGATTGACCAGAACGTGATCCCATGTTTAGTGCCACAGGACGACGCGATCGACGAGGCACTGGTGAAGAGGTCCGTAATGGAGTGGAAGGGAATAGCCGAACTGGCTGTCGACTCGTGGACGCTCGGGTATTAACGGTCAGGACGAATTCCGCTCCACGTTGCTGCTGCTGAAATCGGGACAAAGTACCCTGGTACGCCGCCCGCGGCGTGTGTACAGTCAAAATAGTGTCAAATATAGGGCCAATGGACACAGAGGGGAGGGTCCCCTGCGTCACGCCAAAATTAAAACCGTGACTCACCGGTGGGTCAAAAACAGTCCAGCGTCCTCCCAAAGCAGATGGATCCCAGGAGAGACGGCGCTCATCCGTGGGAGACCGGGTGTTTACAATAGTCCCGTTCGAAGAAAATGGCTCCATAGGTGGAGTAAGACCCCAGTTAAGACTCAGGTCAAAGTCCATATTTAGGTCCGCCAGCTCCGCAGAAGAAAGAGCTGGGCGAACCAGTTGGCCAGCCTGGGCAGCCAAGCCTCCAGTGTCTAGATTCCCGAGAGATAGAAATGTCCCTGAAGGGGAAACCGGATCAGAGGTGGGTAATTGTCCCAAAAATGGATCCCGCAGGATGACCGTCCGGTCCCCAGGGCTCGATTGGAGGCTGGGACCAGGGGTGTCGCTGGCGTCGGAGACCAAGTTCCAGGTAAGGTTCGGCAGTGGACGATCAATAAACGAATGCTGAAGACGAATTTGGCCTGACAGGCCGGTTAACTGATGTTGCGTAAGATCGAAATGCGCTAGCGAATCAGTGTCCGACCCGTACTGGGTGGTTTCTTCTTCAGGATCGTCGAATACGTCACGAGCGCTGCCGAATTCCGTCGATACGGATGACGAAGTGGACTCACGACGACCACTTTGACGCTTATGACCAACGAAATCAGGAAAGGGAGCCAGATTGGTCGAACTGACCGATTTAGAGGGAAACGAATCTGCCCCGGCACGAGCCAAGTGCGTCGTCAGACGCTTCGGAGGCTCGGCGTTGACAGAATTCGCCTTTGGACGCATGGACGGACAGCCCACGCATGATGAACCACAAAATTCCAGATCTTATCGACTGGCAAGTGAGGCTTCTCGCACGGCTTTTTTGTGCAGTCGTCTGGACGTACGTCTCTCGAACAGTTTCTCCATACCAAAAGAAATTTCTATCTGAAGTACTTGAATAAAAGCAAGGCACAATTATACGTACGTACCCCAAAGGTAATGAAAATTTAAAATAAGAATACAAAATTAAAGATAATTATTAAAATTAACCAGAAAAGGTAGGGACTTACGAGACCTAAAAGAGAAAATAAAATTAGACAAGTATAATTATAGAAAAATACAAAGAAGAAACCAGATTACGAATTAAAAATTGATAATAAATAAAATTATAATAATTATAACGAAAATTATACCTATCTCAGAAAAATAATCCCAAAAAAGGTCCCTAAATTATCTCAAATAATGTACCCCAAAAAGAAAACTACAAAATTACACAGAGATCAAATATAAGACAAGAATACAGACTAATGTATGACGACTAATATACGTATACATTAAAGAGGTAGAAAATAGCTTGTACAGAAACTGTATAGACAGGTCAATATAATACAGACTGTGTAAATAAAATGGGCGTACGTAGACAAAGGGCACAAAAATTTACAGCCTAATGTACACAATAACAATGACCACAAGACAGAGGTTATTGGCCGTTCAGGCTGGTTATATTTGACAAAAGACAGAAAAATGGAGAAAACTATACGTACGTATATAACCCAGACAAACTTACAAAAATACCAGCGAGTCCGCTCTCGTAGGTGGGTTAAGGAAAAGCAAAAGTTAGGTACGTAGATTCGTAAAACGGCGCAGAAAGCTCAGGACGAACGTACTGTTCTTATTTTCAGGCGTCTTCGGAATCTTCAGCTGATCGTGGCGATTTGGGATAATATGGCGTACTGCCGACCCAAATTTCTGGATTTCGTAACGTAGATGGAAGAAAAAGCGCGTTTGGAACCGGTACTGGCGTACTGCCGTTCGTTCGAATTGAAGTTCGTAGATTCGAATGTGTCTCAGGAAGTGGCGTACTGCCGTTCCGAATTCCAATTATCGCTTCGAAAAAATCACAGAAAATTACAGGTCGAATCGAAATCGTTGGGGAGCGGCGTACTGCCCTTTCTCCCGATCGCCAAACGAAACCGTAAAGAAAAAAAACGCCCAGAAGAACCAGGTTACCTCCTGGCAGACTAATGTAGCGGAAGTGTTGTAATATAGCGATTACCAACCACTTGCTACTGGAACTGCGCCCAATGGATAACGCGCCTGGCCGAATATAGAGAGCCAGTCCGTGGGGAGCCTCGCCAGTAACAGATGTTACACGTACAACTAACTTAGCTAAACCTAGATAAGCCCTAAATAACACACCTAAATAAAGATGGTTTAATAATGGCGCGCAGGCCGGAAAATGACACAGTTATATTGAATAGAAAGTACACACAGACATGTTATAACAATAATAACAATAATGCCGTACTGGCGGTTACGTACAAGGGTAACAAACCTTTGCAGGAGCCGGGGAGACCGGAAATACAGAAGGGGGTGGGAGACCCAACTGTCTAGACAAGGGAGCCCAAGGCGAGTGCACACAACATTGCTACAAGGGAGGCAGACAACAAACGTGACAAACACAACCCAACTGAATAGGATGGGAGAGGTTTTGTTGAGACCCCCAGGAGGCGGGGCTTAGGAAAACCCTCCCAGCCAATAGCAACATAACACATATATGCATATGGGAAACACCCAATAGAGTGGGGACGCCTAGCCCAACCCAACCTTCCCCGACCAACTAGTGCATATGTGGCAGCAAGCCGGCACATAGCTAGGCGAAAGAGAAGTGTTGAGCATTACATACACACAATACTAGACACATACACATATATCCTCTACACTTTAAATAACTCTGTGATGTTTCTTACTGTATTCCTGCGAAAAGAGACGGAGAATGTACGGAAACGCAAATATCAATTCCGTCACAAAATCCGAATCCGCAAAAACAGTGCAATCTGCACTGAGTACAAAATATTTCGACGGAAATGGCTTCACTAGGCAGGAAGCATGCAGCGATTATCCATATAATAGCATTCAACATATCAAAATTTTAAAATCTGGAGCATAACGTGCAGTTACTTTGACTCTCCTAAAATGATTGTATCTAGCATCCTGAATACCGATTGCGTCAAATGAGACAATACTAGGGGGAAAATGCCCTCGACGGGCAACCAACTTGGTAGAATAGGGAAAGACTTGAATGTTAAATACACGGTGCAGGTTACAAGTATAAGTTGTAGCACTGCCAGCAGTGCTCTCAGAGATTTGTATGCACACTAACAGGCGAAGCTCCGAGTGAAGGGCACGAGTGCGCGAAGCGCACGAGTGTCCTTCACGAGGGCTTCGCCTGCAAGTGAGCTCACAAATTTCTGTGAGCACAACAAGCAGTGATACAACTGGCTTGCAATATGGCTCAAAAAATAGAAGACATTACGTCTTCTATATGTCATGTCTTTCAAGACTGACATTCGGCTTCAAATTTCAGTCGTTTATATACTATTCAACCTAGTTTGCATATTTCTTTCGGCAGAAAGTATGTAAGGGGGAGAAATCCTTTATCATTGCAGTCAGTTCTGCTGCCTGTCAGCAGCCTCGCTGCATACTCCGACAGGAGAGCAGCGAAGGCCGACCGTGCAGTACAATTGTACTACACGACACATCGTGCAGTACAATTGTATTGCACCGTGTAGCGTGCAATTCAATTGTACGCGTGTGGTTGTAGCATGGTTTGGTTACACTGAGCCATGTTACAACTGAGATTCTGCTGAAGCGGAAAAATGCCGTTTCTCAGCAACTAAAATGACAGAAACCAGCTTTGTGCGCCGAATAGGGAATCTACTCGACGACTAAAATGAAAGAAACCAGCTTTGTCGCCGAATAGGGAATTCCCTCCTTCCGCCCTATTCGCACGAACTTATCGTATTTCGGGAGGAAATATATAGATTATTCTGTTGGGAACTGTCAACGTAAGCATTGCGCTCAATATGACATTTCACGTGCCGGTTGTGTGGTGATTAGGGGTGGTGCTAGATTAATTTTTTAGCTGCCTGATCCGTAAATATTTTACGCATACAACCGCTAGCAGGACCAACAGAAAGCAACAATAAGTACCTATATATACAGTTTAAACAATTTGTGCTAAATCCTTGTGCTAAAACTACGTAATCAATCGCATTTCATTCTATATAATGTTTGACTCGGCAATTCTCGACAAGATCAGAACGGGGAGCACACTATATGTATATATACTACATACGTATATCAGCAACAATATCCAAATCGTGTATGCTCTCAATGTTTCTGATAGCACATCGAAGACAGCGTATTTATGTTTGTGAAAACCTTGACTTAAGTGCTTGATAAAACTGTTGTTTTACATTCTGAAGCAATTCTGCTATTCTGAAGCTCTCTACCATTATTCAGCAAAGCAACATATAATAGGCTTCAAAGTTCGCGCGAATAGGGCGGAAGGAGGGAATTCCCTATTCGGCGACAAAGCTGGTTTCTTTCATTTTAGTCGCCGAGTAGATTCCCTATTCGGCGCACAAAGCTGGTTTCTGTCATTTCAGTTGCTGAGAAACGGCATTTTTCCGCTTCAGCAGAATCTCAGTTGTAACCTGCACCATGTATTTAACATTCAAGTCTATCCCTATTCTACCAAGTTGGTTGCCCGTCGAGGGCATTTTCTCCCCTAGTTTCGCTTATTTTTCCGCTGCAGAGAAAATCATGTCAGAGAAGTTGCATACACAATGTAAGCAAAGCTAGCTACCGTAAACAGGCTGGATGAAAACGTTATATTTTATCTGAATGTATTTGCTGAAGCGGAAAAATGCCTGTTAATAGACGTTTCAGAACTTTATACACGATGTGTCATCTTAGGCTGGAAGACCACCGTTCATAACCATTTCAGAACTTAATACACGGTGCGTCATCTTAGGCTGGAAGGCCACTGTTCATGGCGTTTTTAGAACTTTATACACGGTGCGGTATCTTAGGCTGGAAGGCCACTGTTCATGGCCTTTTCAGAACATTTTACACGGTGCGTTATCTTAGGCAAGAAGGCTATTTTAAAAGCCAACCAGCACAGTAACCTTGGATATGCAGTTACATGACAAAAGCTGCTCTGCTCATTTAGGGCTTTCATTTAAAACCAAATTTGACAACTTTTGGAAATTTTTATTTTTGACCAATTAGGACCCCTTGCCAGGGCGCCACAGGTCGGTAGGGACACTTCAGAGAAGTGCTCCAATGACAAAAATTGTTCACCTCCCAAAGGGCTTTCATTTGATACCAAATTTGCCAACTTTTCGAAAAATCGCTTTTTGACCGGTCCTCACCGCTGAGCTCGCTAGGGACACTTTAGAGGGATCCTCCAATGACAAAACATGTTCGCCTCACCATGGGCTTTCATTTGATACCAAACTTGAAAACCTTTCAAAAAGATTGACTTTGGACCGGTCCGGACCCTGGTCAGGGCGCCACAGGCCGCTGGGACCAGTTCGGAGGGGTCCTCCAATGAGAAAAAATGTTCGCCTCACCAAGGGCTTTCATCTGATACCAAACTTGGCCACTTGAAAAAACCGATTTTTGGCCATTTTGGGCCTGGTCCACGGTCCGGACCCCTAGCCAGGGCGCCACAGAGGCCCGGCCGGTACCTACTATAACCCATGTTGTAATGCTTCCGCAGCCCACCCCACCCCAATCTGAAATCCGTTTTTCGATTCAGGTTTTCGTTAGCTCAGTATTAGCTACATCAAGAGTACATAATGATAAGAGTGTGACAAGCGTCACATTCTATGCAATGAAGGCTAAAACTATGCGATGCGCGCTAACCGCTTACCCCCCCCCCCACAAATTGACCCCCTCTCACACCGCCCCTATATGGGTACGTGATCCAAACGGGGGTCGCTCACTGCTTTGCATAATTACACGCTGAAATTAAAAGGGGCCCAATTTGGGGAGGGGGTGCAAGCGTGTATGCTTAACACATAGATGTACAAAATATACTAAGCGAGTGAGCGACCCCCGTTTGGAACTATGTACCCATATAGGGGCGGTGTGAGAGGGGGTCAATTTGTGGGGGGGGGGGTAAGCCGTTAGCGCGCATCGCATAGTTTTTGCCTTCATTGCATAGAGTGTGACGCTTGTCACACTCTTATCATTATGTACTCTTGGCTATATTAAGAGCTCAGTACATACTAAGCTTACGACTTTAGTTTATACTGAGCTAATGAAAAGCTGAATCGAAAAACGGATTTCAGATTCGTGCTCAGCGCCCCAGAAAACCCCTGTATGCAATTTTTCGGCAAATTTTTTTAAAAAAATCTTGGTTCCTCCTGGTCCCCCTTACCAAACTAAAATTTTTTAAAAATATAAAATCTTTTAATTGATTCCAACAGCCTCCAGTATGCATCCATACAAAATTTCAAAATTATTGGTCAAAAAATCAAAAATTAGGGCTAGGGGGAGAACTCAAAAGATCCCATTAAATTATGTTTCTGAAATTTTAGGATATCCTTTAATTACAATCTGATGAATTGAATTGTGCACGCTTTAGTCTCTTTTAGAAATTTCAGGGGTATGCGTTTCATACTCAGGGTAGCGGAGCCACTTTAATTGTACAGAAAAGTTAAAATGTATTTGGGGTACGCGTGTCATACTATTACTAATTGACTATTAATTATTAATTAATTACTATTAATTACTATTACTACTGCTTCTATAGCTAAACTATTTTGTGGACTCAAGTACAATTGCTGATATTATGTCATTCAGGTAAATTCGATAATTTCATAATTTCCTCAAAACCAATTTGCTGTGTATTCTAAATCATTACGCCGTGTGATCATATCGTTTTCGCCCGCGTGTTGTGAGCAAAGGAATGTTCGCACTGGACACTGCGTTCATAATTTCTGCACGACTGGCTGTTGCGGATGTATTTCTCTAAAAAATTCAGAACCAACGTGGTTTAACCGCTTTCATGTAACAAATCTCTACTAACAACATAAATTTTCAAACCGCTTCTAAAAAAAACTGTGCGATTGACCAGATCATATAAATTACACAAAACTGCAAACAACAAATTACCGTAGCGTTGCAAATTTACTGACTATAGACTGATTCAAATTACTGTAAAACAACTAGGTACGTTATAAAAATGCTAGCTAACACTAACAACAAACAACAAGTTTAAAACCTGAGCTACAATGTTCAGGCTAATTAGACAAGTCTCAACACCAGGCTTGAGAATAGTGACAATAACCAAAATAACCTGCTTCCAAAGAGAGATCAATTCACCCTCGCTTAAAACTGAAAACATTTAGTTAACTTCAAATAACTATTTTTTCAATTTTATTAAACTTTATGGCTATGCCAATCTGGACCAGAGAAAACTAGAAAGAGTTGCGGAACCACGCTTAATCAAAATATCAAATCTTGCGCAAAACCGGAATGTGATAGCAAACCAACAGTAATATTAACCTACCAAACGTTGTAGGAAAAGCTGCCGAAAGTTCTTGGTGAATAACAGATATATTAATGGGTTTAATGTTGAATTAACCGCGGTTAAAAGATTATTGATATCATTAATCAACCAGGCCGTGCCGGGTTCATCCCAACTGTCAGATTTAGCAATTGTAACAATGTAGCTGTAGACGCTAAGGGTATGGCAGATGAAGAAAATCACAACCACAGATGCTATCATGCCTGCAGCACGTAGTTCATTGTGTCTGGACCCGCT
This sequence comes from Trissonchulus latispiculum, assembly GCA_030248195.1. Taxonomy (NCBI): domain Eukaryota; kingdom Metazoa; phylum Nematoda; class Enoplea; order Enoplida; family Ironidae; genus Trissonchulus; species Trissonchulus latispiculum. The sequence goes on from JASAND010002540.1 coordinate 14,645, forward strand.
AATTTTACGGGTAGCAACGTATCGATATCTCAACCAATTCTGGTGCTGTTGGAACACTGCACTAATCATTTGGCTATTTAGGATCAGCAAGATCAGAAAAGGTGCCAAGTAAACACCTATAGACAAACGTACAAATCGTAGATGTGCCGGTAACGTTACTAATATTTGTGCAGAACACAGTTAGTTCCGGCATGCAACGAAAAATGTTGCGCCTTGCAGACATTTCATATCTTCAAATTAAAAGTGGATTGTACTTTTGCGGTGTGAAACTGTTCGATGTGGTGAATATTGTATCATAGTATTGGTAAGTGGATAAATCTGCTGAACCAGAAATGGTTCGCACCATTTCTAATTGGTGTTCGTGTTAGTTCTTTGATGTATGATTTGTATTTCTCTTCCCTTAATTGTTTAAACATTAAAACCTGCAAGAGATTACTGAAATTGTTTTGAAAACGGAACACAGCAGTTTCTATTTCTTATGTTGACGGCAAAACCTGCAGTGAACCAAAGGTTGGAACTGGTTCTTACAAGCGCACTTTTACATTTTCACATGTATCTGCTTGGAATTTGACCATTTTCTTTTCTATTTTTTAGCAATATATTTGTGATTACCATTGCGAGAGTATATATTAAAACTATGAATAGCTTGTATACCTCCTAGACACGCTAGAGCAGATACGACAATGAATTCTCTTTGACTCCCTAGGTAACTGGTGCAGAGATGAATCCGTCCAGTGCCTTGATCTTTTTTCCACTGCCACTTGAAGATATATGGCAGGCTCATGATTATCGCCAATAATGCAATAAAACCAATGAAGCATACATTTGATGTGCGACGCCGTTTACTCTTAGACAAACAAACATTAATTGCATCAAATATCACATTTCGAGGATAGTCTCACAAATCAGTTGCTGCTTCGCTTAACCATATAAGTTCTAGGCATGGGCACGGGTCCAAAAATTTGGACCCGGGTACCCGGTACTACCCGAAGCCCTATGTCGGGTAATTGCGACACTACCCGGGTACCCGAGCACTTTCGGATACCCGAGAAATTTTAAACCATTTTTTGGATCTGGCCAGTTTGAAACTTAACTTTTTTCAGGGGTATTTATTCAGGGTATCAGAAGCTGATGCTGATACAGACAACATTGGTTTTTATTTTATAACCGCGCTTAGACCAGCAATTTTCTGAGTTTCGTACCACCGTTGCGCTGTCCGTTTCCTCTAACCTTTAAATATTAACAAATTTTAGAAAGCATTTGGATTATAAGAGCAAATCCCCATGACAAAACTTCAACTGCTTGTCTCTGGAAATTGAAACAGCACCAAAGAAATGCAGCAAACAAGCAAAATCATTACGAAGTACTAAGTTTTACGTAGTTTCCTTTTGTTTTCTTTTACGTAATTTCTTAATGAAACCACGTAAAAATAAAATGTCTTGGATAAAAAACTAAATTTTTTGTGATCGGATGCTACACTTTACTGACAACAAATGAAAAATTTTAAGCTCACTCGCTCAATAAATTGACTTATGTGTTGAGATTAGTGTTACATTTTCCATTTAGATTAATTTCATAATTTTTTACCCGAAATGATTATTGTCATTACGCTTCCACTGTATCCAAAGAAATTCAAAGTAAGCATCTCCATCAAGTTGGCTAAACTTTCTCAGTCACTAAAGGCGTGAGCATACCAAAGAATCATCCAAAAGCTCGTATGCTAACATTTGGTTAAATGAATGTTCAAACAATCTGGGAGCATTAGTTCGGAATTCAGTTTAGAAACAGCTAATGTTGACAAAAATTGAAACGTAATGAGCGTTGGCCGTTAGTGAAGGAAGTTTTTCAACGTTGACCATCTGGCATTAAAGAGAATCACTAAACTTTCAAGATCAGTAGGACAGATCAGTAGTGTTGTGCATTGGCCGGTGCGGCCAATGGCTGGCCAATGGCCGGCCATTGCCGGCCAAGCCATTGGCCGTTGGCCGAGAAAATCTCGGCCAGTTGGCTTGGCCGGCCAACGGCCAATGGCCAACGGCCAATTGGCTGGCCGTTGGCCGTTGGTCGATGGCCAACGGCCAACTGGCTGGCCGTTGGCCGTTGGCTGGCCAATGGCCGAGTGCTGGCCAAGCTCAAATTTACTGATTTTGTGCCTTAACTGAGTTGAAAAATTTAATTTTGCTGCATAATATCGTAAACATGTTGCTGTATAAACGTTACATTAGATACAGTACTACAGATTTTCACTTAGATGTTGACAGTTTTTTTGACAGTTGACAGTTGACAGCGTTATTTTACAATTAACTTTGCTAATTGCAGGCAAATTTAAAGTGTGCTAACAACGTAGTTTTTAAATTTGTCTGGCGGTGAACGTCTCATCACTTTATTGCGGTCCTCCAGCAAAATTGAAACAGAGTTATCGCGGGTTGGAGCTAAATGTTTGGAAAAACTATTTTACAAATATTGTAAATTGTAAATTGTACTATTGAAATAAAGTTTAATTAAGTTGACGCCTACTTAAGCGTGGTAGACGAATAAAAATAGTGAATTTCAGCTCGCCAGCGTTGACAAATAGCTAAAGAACGGCCAATAGCTTACGGCCAAGAAACAGCCAACGGCCAACGAGCGGCCAACCAGTTGCCCGTTGGCCATTGGCCGTTGGCCGGCCAACGGCCATTGGCCGGCCATCGGCCAACGACCAACGGCCAATTGGCCGGCCAACTTCAAACTCCGGCCAAGCCAAGCCAAGCCAACCATGGAAATTTTCGGCCAATCCCAACACTACAGATCAGTTCTTTGGGTGTCCACGTTTGATTTTCATTCTTCAAATTCTTTAAACTTTCAAGATCATATCAGTCACTATTGACACAATCTAATGGTACCTAGTATGGTTACTTACAGCTTAGAGCAGCGATGGAACCGGGTCACCGTGTCAGTTCGGGTCACTTTCTGGACCGGGTCACCGGGTCACCGGGTCAAGAGCTTCGACCCGGTCTTGACCCGGTTTTCTGAATTAAACTAAAATTTTTTGTTCAATGTACAATATTAATTTGCTTTTTTCTACATTTTAGTTGTAGTCTTGAGCCTTTTCGCAGCCTGAGGTTATTTGAATCTGTCAGTCTCTGGCAAATTGTTGTTTAGCTTTTTAGTTTGAGCTTTATAAGTTTCATGATTATTGTATAACTCTATTTAGTACAATATGGTTTGCAGTTTATTATCGCAACCAAGGTAAACGTTGAAGGTAAATGAACAATTTAATTTAATTGAACTCACAACGTAATGAAAATCAAATTTTTAAAGTGCTCCGTGTTTTAACGCATTTCAAGAAAACCTAGAGCAAACATACGTATGTCATAGTTATATATTCTTTTCAACGTGGTTATGGAACATGGACGCCAAAAATTTAGCGTTCTTGGGCAAAATCGAAAATTTTTTTGCAACTTTTGGAATTTTCTGGGAAACCGGGTCACCGGGTCAGGGCTCTACCGGGTCACCGTGTCAGGCCTAAGTGTGAATTTTAAGTTTTATTAATTCATCGACTTCCGCATGTTGCTACAACAGGAATTTCAATTAGAAAATTATTTGAGCATGGTAAATTTAATATTTTAAAAACAAAAAAATAGAAAATTATAAAATGTTTGAAAAATACCAGGGCTAATTCCTCTTCACATTATATACGTTTTTCTGTTGTAGTATCTTTTTATAATACTAAATTTTATAATAAACTTAAAAAATCTTCGGTGGTTACAAATTTTCTTAGCCAAAAACTTTCGGTAGTTAAAAATTGTTGAGCCAAAAAAATCTCTCTGCTTGATCCAGATTAATCCGGTTTTATCCGGTTTTTTCCGGTTTTAACTGGATATCGGGTACCCGAAGCAGGACCCGGGTACCCGAAAATTTTCGGGTACCCGGGTACCCGTCGGGTGCCCATGCCTAATAAGTTCCACCTACTAACATTCCAATTATAGGTTGCGACTGGCTGTCCTGCCTGGTCGGCCTAGCTTCTCCCTAAGATTTAGCAACCTTCCCTACATCATGACAAACTGCTTTGATTAACCTTGACAATGCTGGTTGAGTTAAATTGATTTTGCATGACTAGGGCATTTGCTGAGTTTGCTAGATTCTGCGTTTGAGACAACAGGTTTTCTAAACTGACTACACTATTTAACTGTGGAAAACTAATGTATTTCCTGGTACTTCCACTACGACTCAGACTTTACGTCAACATCGAATATCTAAAATTCATCTTATCGAAATTAGAGCACTTCTTTAGCTGTCGTCATCATAAGGTGTTTGAATCACTGAGTCAGTATAATGCACGCCACGACTGACGATTTGCTAGAATTATAAATTTTGGGTGTTATCACTTAAACGTGAATCAGCCCGCAATTGCATTAACGTAGTAAACTGTAAGATCCTGTTACCTTTGTTTGAAGAGGAGAACATATAGCCCCATGTCTTTGTATAGTGATCCAGACCATAGTCCACACTTCAGCACAATTCGCCATGCTTAGAATTGGTGCGAAAATGGGCATGGATCTAGTTACAAAGTTATGCAATCTGTCACTTGATCTCCAGTGTTGTTCGAAGGTTTGTGCTGGAAGCAGTATTAGGCAGAGGCTCAATTGAAGAATGTCCAATATGCATAGGGCAACCAAATGATTCTGAACAAAAGACAACACAGTGGGTTTTGTACTGTTGGCAAAACAAGATCAAACAACAAATGAGCAAACAAACAGCTTTCATACAAACAGGCTTTTTATCCATC
>JASAND010002541.1:0-57257 GCA_030248195.1 Trissonchulus latispiculum
CTTGTATAGTAAATCGACTACGCTCGTTTCAATGAGCATATTTTCAGAACCGACGGAAGTGACCACTGGTCACTATGGCCTAGGTGGCCTATTGATCAGTGGTCAAACCCCCTAAAACAGCGTTTTTCGGGGTTTTGGTTGGGGCATATATAGTAAATCGACTACGCTCGTTTCAATGAGCATATTTTCAGAACCGACGGAAGTGACCACTAGTCACTATGGCCTAGGTGGCCTATTGACCATTGGTCAAACCCCCTAAAACAGCGTTTTTCGGGGTTTCGGTTGGGGGCATATACAGTAAATCGACTACGCTCGTTTCAATGAGCATATTTTCAGAACCGACGGAAGTGACCACTGGTCACTATGGTCTAGGTGGCCTATTGACCAGTGGTCAAACCCCATAAAACAGCGTTTTCGGGGTTTCGGTTGGGGGCATATATAGTAAATCGACTACGCTCGTTTCAATGAGCATATTTTCAGAACCGACGGAAGTGACCACTGGTCACTATGGCCTAGGTGGCCTATTGACCAGTGGTCAAACCCCCTAAAACAGCGTTTTTCGGGGTTTTGGTTGGGGGCATATATAGTAAATCGACTACGCTCGTTTCAATGAGCATATTTTCAGAACCGACGGAAGTGACCACTGGTCACTATGGTCTAGGTGGCCTATTGACCAGTGGTCAAACCCCATAAAACAGCGTTCTTCGGGGTTTCGGTTGGGGGCATATATAGTAAATCGACTACGCTCGTTTCAATGAGCATATTTTCAGAACCGACGGAAGTGACCACTGGTCACTATGGTCTAGGTGGCCTATTGACCAGTGGTCAAACCCCCTAAAACAGCGTTTTCCGGGGTTTTGGTTGGGGCCGTATATGGTATATCGACTACGCTAGTTTCAATGAGCATATTTTCAGAACCGACGGAAGTGACCACTGGTCACTATGGTCTAGGTGGTCTATTGACCAGTGGTCAAACCCCCGAAGACACTGGTCATTGTTTGGAATAGAGAATCTTCTGGGAGTAATAAATTGCAGACTACTTCTGCCTAAGAGCAGCGCTCCCAAAAATTGGAAGAAGGACAAGTAGGAAAAAATGCTCCTTGCAGTCGCATGTAAAATGCAATATGAGCTATGATGGTCAACATTTAAATATGTCAAGGACAAGATTTAAAACGTCTAATATGAGCCAGCATCTAAATCGGTAAAGGACAAGCTGTAACTGGCTAATATGAGCCGCCACGTTTCTCTTGGGCTCATATTGACGCGAGGATACTAAGTTGAGGTAACTATTTTTCACTTTTCAAATTCGCATGTACACGTAATTGTCATGACGTACGTGTGGTCTTGATACAATAAGTAAAGTCAATCCGTGGGTAGGCACACATCAAATTTTTACACATCAGCTGTGTATTTTATTGTATAAGTGCTGTGTACAGTAAGCCGATACTGAATACTTGAAGAATACCGGTTTGCAGGAGCTTTATGCATTTGTTTCTAGTTTGCAGTGTGTGTCTATGATTTAGAAAACTGGTATATACCAAATGTATATGCCACTTAATTCAACTTTAAAGGGGATAACTTTAGCTGCTTATAGTGTTCACCTTTAATACGGTGTTTGAGCTAGTGAAATTAGATTCAGACAGGACACCTATAACCAAACATTATATGAAGCTAATGACATTACGCAAGACGATGAGGATTTGTTCAGACTTGGGATTGGGAATAAAAGTAAAGGGTCTGTAGGCAAGATGGTAAGAGGTCGTCGTGATGTCAAGCCGTTGAAACCACGGCAGCGAGCGTCAATATGAGCCCAAGAGAAACGTGGCGGCTCATATTAGCCAGTTACAGCTTGTCCTTTACCGATTTAGATGCTGGCTCATATTAGACATTTTAAATCTTGTCCTTGACATATTTAAATGTTGACCATCATAGCTCATATTGCATTTTACATGCGACTGCAAGGAGCATTTTTCCTACTTGTATAAATAATGTTTGCGCTTTTCGTCTTGCAAAATCAGCTTAAAATTTTATATAATTGTTTGTAATTGATTCTATTCCCAAAAAATAATCCCACAACACGCCCTCATCCTCTAAATCTCTTATGTAGGAGATACTCACTTTTTCAATAGCAAGCAACATACTCACATTTCAATACCGTCAAGAATGATGGAAGCAGCAGCCATTTCACCGTTCTGATGCCGAACCATTTACCAATTTCGGTGACAATATTTTTGTTAAAAGTGGAAGTTTTAACAACGGTAAGATACTAACAGTAGTTTTTATTTTCTGTATACATATAAAAATTGTTTTGGTTCTTGTCTGTCTGATTTCAGAGAAGTGGCTATCACTTGGATGACACTGCCTACATTGCAGACGATGATGTGCTGCAGAAAATTTCTGGTCTACTGCAGGTTTTTGATTTGTTTTCTTTGTTTAAAAAATAAAGATTAAATTAAAGATTTTCATTTTAAGATTAACAATTAACTCTTGTACGTTTCAATGATTGTAGTTTTCCACAGTTGTGTTTATTTTGTCGATAAAGTTACTATCAATCCTTGAAATTGGTACCTATTTTTCCCAGGTGAAAGAGGATAAACTGTCTGCGGCTCTGACGTGTCGTCGTACAACGGCTCGCAATGAAACTGTGATCACACGCTATAAAGTGTCTGAGGTATGTCCCTTCGTAGTAAATGTGTTACAGAAATGATGTATTTGATTGGAAAAATGTGGACTTACCCTCGCCCCCCCCAGATATCCGGTTTGTGGTAGGAACTGCATTTATCAGCTTATTCCTGACCTAGAACTGCACCAGAGGACCCTTAAATAAAAATAGTACAGAATTCTAACTCGTACAGAGACAGTTTTTCTGATTATTCAAAATTTTTCTGAAAATTGAAAACAAAATTCAAAAATTCAAATCAGGCCGATTTGGCTTGAAGAATTTTACTCAGATCGTAGCTTGTTTTGACTGGAGAGGGAGTTGGGTGTCCTCCCCTCCCGTCCATAATAATCCAAAAATCCAAAAATTGTCATTTTTCTATTTTTAATTTTTCGACACTTTTTCCGCCTGGATGGATTTTTGGTGAAAATTTTCACTATAAATATTTCATTCAATTTCAGCCTAACATTAAAAATTAGCCTAATTCCTTTAGCATTTTGCTTTTCACTTTTTACACATAAAAATTTAAAAATTCGTAAATAGTTTCTAAAAAATACCCCCATCATCTCATTATATCACCTAAAAGTAAACCAGAGATCTTCCTAGCATATTGTGTATATTGGCTTCAGAATTTGTATAATTCACTTAAAATTTCTAATACGTATAATTTAATTTTGTCGTGTTTTTATAGGCTATGTCTACCCGAGATGCAATGGCAAAATGTCTCTATAATTGTCTCTTTGATTGGATCTTGCTACGCATTAATCAGGCTTTGCTGAAGCGGGATTCCAGAAGTTACCATAAGGTTAGAAAGGGTTTTTGAAGGAAGGATTGAAGTTAGTGTTATTTGAAAGCTATATCGAATAGACGAGAACTTGTGGCTTCAGATAATGTGAACCCCACAAAACGCCATCAAATTTGAAGAAACCAAGTTTGGACAAAAAAATTAGATTTTGACATTAACTGATTTGGCATTTATCATCTCAATGTGGGCAGGAAAGGGGGCGTGTTCCCTTGGAGAATTATACTCTTGGTTGCTGGACTTGGTCTAGAAAATCCTGAAAAGAAAATACCATTAGTTTTATTGTTTTTTTATTTCTTTCAATTAGTTGGTCTAATCTTGTCCGTTTTTCAGGGTTACTATATTGGCATTTTGGACATCTTCGGCTTTGAGGACGTGGGTGCCCAGTGGAACACGTACGAGCAATTCTGTATCAACTATGCCAATGAACGACTGCAGGCCTATTTTAATCAGCACATTTTTCAGTTTGAACAGGTAGCATTAATTTTGATAAGTGCTGAACATTTTTTTATTATAGTTATGTGTAGAGGACTGTAGTAAATGTGTCACGTTTTTTGTGAAATTTATTTACCTAAACGATTTTACTTTGTGATTAAATTTTTTGCCTGAAAATTTTAAGCAGATTCTGGCTGATTAATTCTAGATTTTTTTATTTTTCTTTTTTCTTTTTTCGTTTTTCTATTTCTATTTTAATGGTTTTTTCATTTTCAGGAAGAGTATCAGAATCAGGGCCTCACCTGGACTAATGTTGAATTTACGGACAACACGGAATGCCTCCGTCTACTCCAGGGCAAACCCTATGGTCTTTTTCATCTTGTAGATGAGGAATGCAGGTGTGTGAATAAAAGTGATGCTTTTTGGTGAAATTTATGTTTTTTCTCAAATTTTTGGATTTTGTGGGAGCCCTTGCTTTACTGAGCATTTCTCTCAAAATTTTGTCACTTAGCTGCAGGTTGCTTGGTGGATGGTTTTCTGAAAGATGGGAAGGGGGGGGGTAGTTGTTAAACTTTGTCTTATGCGGTTGTATGTATCCTTGTTTCACTGTTTGTACTGTTTTCATTACTTTGCTTTGCACTATGAAGGCAAACCAACCTGAATTTATTTTTCGCTCACATTTTGTTTAGGTCTGACGTCATATTATTCAGGCTGTTTTTTGTTTCAGTATTCAACAGGGCTCTGACGAGACACTCTTACAGAAGTTCAACAAATATCAGGCCAGCAATGAGTACCTGGAAATCCCACAGAAACGCGAACTGGCTTTTGTAGTGGCACACTATGCCGGAAAAGTCAAATATCAGATTCGAGTTAGTCTGTTTCCCTTTCTCTTATTCTGCGTTATTGGCTGAAACGGGCTCGTTCAGAAAATAGAAATAATCATTTCCTACGGTTGGGGAAATTATTATCCCCCCCAAAATAATGAGTGCAGTTTTCATGGGTTTGTGCAGCATCCTTTTGTGGCGCCTGAAAATCATGCTTGAAAGCGTACCTAGCCCGTATTTTGTGTTTCATACGAACTAAAATTTTCCCTCCATTTTGTACAGTATGCCATACTGGATACGTAGTGTCTAATGCGGTAATTTTATGCTGTATGTATTTTCTTGCTTGCTAAAGTTTACTAACAGTTTTTCTAGAAATTTTAATTTAGTTAGATTAATATTGAGCCTGCCTTTTTTATTTTCTGGGGATTTCGTGAAAAGAAAAGGACATGGTTCGGCCGGACATAGTCAGTGCCCTGAAGAACAGTTTAGTTAGATTAATATTGAGCCTGCCTTTTTTATTTTCTAGGGATTTCGTGAAAAGAATAAGGACATGGTTCGGCCGGACATAGTCAGTGCCCTGAAGAACAGTAAATCCGCCTTTGTTCGTGAACTGATCGGCTCCGACCCGGTGGCTGTCTTTCGTTGGGCCGTGGTTAGGACGGCCTTCCGAGCCCTATTTGCCTTCAAAAGTGCCTGCAAGAAACGTGCTGGTAAGAAGGAGAAATTAGAGACTGGAAAATTGAAAATTCTAGCAGTTGCTTGCAACACGTCTAGGATTTGTAGTTCTATTTGCTCGCATTGACGCACGTAAATAATTTAAGAGGGGTGAGGGTAAATTCTCAATGAGGCGGAAAAAATATTGAACTATTTTGTCACAGTTTGCATGAGGGACAAATTGTAAAATATAGGATGAGAAATGAAAATGAAAAAATTAATACAAAAGACGGTTAATAAAATTAGTTTATTGCGTGATCAGATGGCTCCGGGGGGGGCACATAGCGTTATCTACAGATATAGCTTATAAGGTGTTTTCTTTGGTATGTATAGTTATGGCTTCGATTTCTTTCGACATTTCTTTCTGGGACTTTTTTAATTAAAATTGGTTCTCTGATTTGCTTCTTTCTACATAATAGTCTCTTCGTTTGCAGGGAGCTCTGAGCATCTCAGTGCCCAACGTCCAGCCGAAAGGCGGACCTCTGACAGTCAACTAAATGCCCTGCTGCGAGGCGAGCTGGATGAACAGTCTCTTTCAAGGTTGGCTTTTTAGGAGTTTTTTATGGGGGGGGGAGTTTTAATCAACATTTTATGATCAAAAGAATATTATTTTAAATTTTTAAGTTCTCTTTTGTAGAATACGTAGTTTCTACAGCCCCTGCGCAGGTTTCTGATTATGAAATGGGCATTGGTGTCATAGGGTGTCATTGGTGTTCACATAGTTGGGTTGGATGGAAGCAATTAATGTGTTATTATCTGTCTGGTGGTTAATTAATAGTTTTTAGCATTGGAAAGAAAGGAATTTGTTGCACAGCACTTCGGTTAAAAGAACAAAAATATGGTTGAGTTAGCAGTTGTTATAAAGATTTAATTTTCAAAATTTTGAGAATTTCCCTTCATTTTCAAATTTGTCTTTTTTCTGCACACTGGTTTTATTTTTCATCGTCTTATCTCAGCTACTGTGATACGTCTGTTTTGGTCACTATCAAGGAACATGTTAAGTAAGTTTCTGCATTGCATCCCCTGCGCCCTGTGTTTGGGCAAATTTCTAATATTTCCTCAGCCCCCCACATTTTGGGGAGAATTTGAATTTTGTTCCTCCTCTTGACGTGCTTGTGTGTTTGTGCTGTGTCTGTGTCTGTAGCTAGTGCAGAGTGCAGTTCTCTATAATAGCAATAGTGCATAATGGACTGCAACCTGTTTTTGTAGTGGATAATTGCAGCTCAATTTTTCCTCTTTCCTTTTTTATTTTTAGATAGTACGTTAGGTTTTTTATCGCGTAGTAATAACTTAGAAAAGACATCGGGTCGAGTTGTTTAGCCATGCTCAAGCATAGTTTGTCTGCTGTGGGTGTTATGGGGGGATACGCTTATTCCTACACATGCATACATAAATAGCTAGTTGTGTAGGAGGAATGTACTTTACATAATATTAGGTTGTGCCGTGTTAACTTCCTAGTAATAGTAGTGATCAATTTTGGTTGTGTTAACCTTTTTGAGATGTTTTGGTCACTGCCCCCACGCTACTTTTGACGACGTTTGATGGCCATAGTGCCTATGCAAAATTTTTTCTGGTTTTTTTAGAAATTTTGGAAATTATACAAAAGTTTTAGATGATCTCTCTAAAGAGAGACTGAATTTGAATAAATGGCGTGGGCAGCAGTGAACGTTTGACAATTTTTTTAAGTTTCTAAAACGTCTCTTACTATTTTTTGTGTGCGTTTATTTCAGTTGCCAAAAGTCCAGTGCTTGTTGTTGTCGTCACGAAGGGCAGCTGGACTCTAACCATAATTCCTGTGTTACTGGTGGACAGTCTAACGGTTTTTTGCCCCCTCCCGCCTCCGATTCGTCCTGTTTGCTGCATGCAGGATGCACCTGTAGTGCTGCAAGCAATAACCATAGCAACAACAACAACAGCAACAGCAATTGTTGCAAACAGGCCAGCAATAAGAAAGTGACGTTGCCCAGAAATGCCCACAGTAGCCCTCTTAATCCCCTGACTCCACCCCGAGCTCAGCTGGGGTCCTTTGTAGAGCGGAGGAAAAATCGCTATGAGGATCTAACGGGCCGAGAGGGGGCGTCCCACCGACCCTCAGGGCCCTGGTCCAACCGGCCCGACCCGATTGATATTTGTCGCCAACTGTCAAAGCTGGGTCTGCATGAGACTGAGCTTGCCCTGCTGTAAGCCTTAGCTTTTTCAGTAGTTTTCAAAATGTTTTCAATAATGTATTTAAATTTTTAAATTTAAATTTTTGGGGCTGGTGGGGAAGGGTATGCTACCCTTTGTTTATTGAACTTCTTCCTCACTCAAGTTCCTGGAGGAGTCCTGAAACTGCCAAATTCTATGAATTTTTTGGTCAAAGTTAGTAAAAAGTTTTCCTTTTTTCGCCTAAAAGTTTGGTTTTTAAATGGACAGTTTTGGTGTTAAAACTGGATTTTGAGAATTTTTATAGCTTATAGCTTGGCCAGTATGGAAACGCGAAACGACGCAAATTTTGCTGTATTTTTGGTGACTTTTGACCACTAAGCCCTCCCCCCCGCTTTTGGGGTAATGGTTTAGGGGGTTCCTCCCTACTTTTTCTCCCAATTTTATTCTCCCAGAGAAGCATCAGTAAAATGTTGGACTAATTGCGAAGGGAGTTCTATACTTGTAGATTTTTCTCACATTAACTTTTTCCAAAATGATGACTATTTTGATAAATTTGGATTGATTTTTTGGCCAAGTTTTGACTTAACAGAGAATGGCTTACTTACTAGCTAGCTATAGTGTAGTCTTTGAGACGGTTGCAGTGTAGTTGCAGTGGATAATTTTGCAGAATTTTGCTTTGTCTTAATTTTTGTTATCAATACTGTTAATTAACGATAATTATATTGCCTTGTTGTGCTTACATATTTTATTTATGGTGTATATATATTCCAGACTTTAATTATAAAAAATGTCGTTTGACAAATTGGTTTTACTCAACTTTTAATTTATTATGTAGGGGCGCGATAGCGCCCCTACATAATATGGGTAAAAAGGCGTCTGCGCGGCCCTCTGGAGACCGTGTTGGCCTGGTGCCAGCTAATTAGAGGTCCGGGAGTGGTAAAAAGGTTACCATCGTAAACAACTCGAGTAGTACTACAAGTACCACCATACTTTTGGTTCGAATTCGAAACTTCGAATTTTTGCACTAGGCGATAGTTACCGTGCGTTTGTTTTTTTTCTCGGTGAATAACGCTTATTGGAAATGCATTTTACGGCGAAGTGTTGGAACGATGTGGGCATTTTGGCACCATACTACTATTATATGTTGGTAGACAGGATCCCCCCATGCTACCTTTTTTTGGTCATTTTGGCACCTGGCCAATTTTGGCTCTGTGCCAAGGTCCCAAAGTCGGACTTTCGCTATTTTTCGCAAATTTTGGTCACACTTTTCTAGAACTGGGTAGAAGCTGGAGAGGTCTAGTATCTTTTGTTGAAAACTACCAGTAGGGGTGCATAAAGTAACGAGAGGGATTTTTCAATTTTGCTCCCTAGCTTTCAGGAGATGGGCCCAAACTTTGCATTTTTTTGGCCTGTTTTGGCGAAAAGTTTCTAAGTCCCACTTTTACTAGAAATGGCCTAAAAGTCACTAAAAATGGCGTTTTTCGGCCTTGGGGTGGTACCCATATATAGTAAATCGGGGTCGCTGAAAACGATGAGCATACTGCTGAGGTCGGTGGATGTGACCCCTGACCCACAGCGCCCACCCACAGTGGGTCCGGTGTGGGTCAAAAATGAAAGTCTTCAAAAGTGGTCAAGTTTGGTATCAAATGAAAGCCCTTGGCGAGGCCATCAACTTTTGTCATTATGCCACCCACAAAAAGTGGCCCCACCGACCTGTGGGTGGGTGCCCCACCCACAGTGGGTCCGGTGTGGGTCAAAAATGAAAGTCTTCAAAAGTGGTCAAGTTTGGTATCAAATGAAAGCCCTTGGCGAGGCCATCAACTTTTGTCATTATGCCACCCACAAAAAGTGGCTCCACCGACCTGTGGGTGGGTGCCCCACCCACAGTGGGTCCGGTGTGGGTCAAAAATGAAAGTCTTCAAAAGTGGTCAAGTTTGGTATCAAATGAAAGCCCTTGGCGAGGCGATCAACTTTTGTCATTATGCCACCCACAAAAAGTGGCCCCACCGACCTGTGGGTGGGTGCTCCACCCACAGTGGGTCCGGTGTGGGTCAAAAATGAAAGTCTTCAAAAGTGGTCAAGTTTGGTATCAAATGAAAGCCCTTGGCGAGGCGATCAACTTTTGTCATTATGCCACCCACAAAAAGTGGCCCCACCGACCTGTGGGTGGGTGCCCCACCCACAGTGGGTCCGGTGTGGGTCAAAAATGAAAGTCTTCAAAAGTGGTCAAGTTTGGTATCAAATGAAAGCCCTTGGCGAGGCCATCAACTTTTGTCATTATGCCGCCCACAAAAAGTGGCCCTACCGACCTGTGGGTGGGTGCTCCACCCACAGTGGGTCCGGTGTGGGTCAAAAATGAAAGTCTTCAAAAGTGGTCAAGTTTGGTATCAAATGAAAGCCCTTGGCGAGGCGATCAACTTTTGTCATTATGCCACCCACAAAAAGTGGCCCTACCGACCTGTGGGTGGGTGCTCCACCCACAGTGGGTCCGGTGTGGGTCAAAAATGAAAGTCTTCAAAAGTGGTCAAGTTTGGTATCAAATGAAAGCCCTTGGCGAGGCGATCAACTTTTGTCATTATGCTACCCACAAAAAGTGGCCCCACCGACCTGTGGGTGGGTGCCCCACCCACAGTGGGTCCGGTGTGGGTCAAAAATGAAAGTCTTCAAAAGTGGTCAAGTTTGGTATCAAATGAAAGCCCTTGGCGAGGCGATCAACTTTTGTCATTATGCCACCCACAAAAAGTGGCCCCACCGACCTGTGGGTGGGTGCTCCACCCACAGTGGGTCCGGTGTGGGTCAAAAATGAAAGTCTTCAAAAGTGGTAAAGTTTGGTATCAAATGAAAGCCCTTGGCGAGGCGATCAACTTTTGTCATTATGCCACCCACAAAAAGTTGCCCCACCGACCTGTGGGTGGGTGCCCCACCCACAGTGGGTCCGGTGTGGGTCAAAAATGAAAGTCTTCAAAAGTGGTCAAGTTTGGTATCAAATGAAAGCCCATTTGCTCACATTTGCCCTGCCTATATATTGCATTGTTCAAGCTCCTTATCTGCGTTAGCTTACATGCTGGAAAGGGAAACTTTAAAATGACCTTTAACCACTGGTGGCTATGGTCTATGGTGCCTACTGACCACTGGTCAAACCGCCTAAAACAACGTTTTTCGGCCCTATGGAGGTATCCATATAGTAAATCCGTGTCGCTGAACACGATGGGCATACTGTCGAACTCTTTGGGGAGGCGAAAAAGTTTTATCCTTATACTACCCACAAACACAGGTTGCAGCAGCGGCCGAAGCTTGGGGCGGAGGTGAGAATTCAGTGGTACTATATATTTATATAATCCGTTTTCTGTTCTACCTACGGCACTGTTCAAGCTCCTTGTATCCATTACAGCATTGCTGGAAAGGGATCCTTTAAAATGACAGAAGGACAATGGGGGGCTAAAAATAAAAATGCTCCTCTGGAGCATGAAAAAAAGTAATATGGGTTGTGGTGAGGTTGTAAAATCAAGAGAGGACTAGTCTTTAAAATGCTTAATATGGGGCTAGGTTCAAAAATAGAAGAGGACTAGGTTGTGAGCGAATTAATATGGGCACAGCTTCGCCGAACAACCCATATTCGCGGGATTTCACGTTTCGTCTTAGCTTAGAGCTATCAATGTCAGTCAATAAAAAATTTAAACGTTGAATACTCATTGAATATAGCTGTTTGCATGCACTGTTAGACTAGCTAGGAATATATACGAAAATTATCATCATTTTGTTGTGTTGGACTACGGCAGGCTCTACTACTAGGAGAGATCTAAGGCTATGATGCTAAAGCTATTGGTCCAAGTCGGAGGAAATAGAAGATCGTCGGAGAGTCCTAAATTATTCTTGAATATAAACTTTCCGTATAAATGGATACGTAAATTGCGCAGGTTAGTATAAAGCATTTATCGAAGAAAACGTTTACTAAAATAAAAGTTCGAATAAAGCTCGAACGCATACCGTAGCTGTAGATTATTTATGAACTATAAACTAAATGTATCGTGGATATGCATAATAATTTACATTGACAAACCGCGAATATGGGTTGTTCGGCGAAGCTGTGCCCATATTAATTCGCTCACAACCTAGTCCTCTTCTATTTTTGAACCTAGCCCCATATTAAGCATTTTAAAGACTAGTCCTCTCTTGATTTTACAACCTCACCACAACCCATATTACTTTTTTCATGCTCCAGAGGAGCATTTTTATTTCTTGTATTGAATCTTTTAAATTTATTTTTTAAATTTGAATTTTTATTTATATTTAATCTATGTTTTAGGCGACGTGCTCCTCGACATCAAAGACCTTCCCAAGGAGTAGGTTGAGTCTTTGTTAATTAATTTAATAATTCTTAATAAGTTTTAATTAAATGTTTTGAAAATAAGGTGGGAGTATTCGTTCTTCTTTCTCCCCCCAACTATTGCTGAAACTGAGGATTCTTTCTATGCAAATGAGCTACGATAAAAATTCGCCCATACCCGGAGACGATCTGAAATGCAATCAGTAAGAGAGCCATACCTTGTGATTTTAGGATTTTTTCATCGTAATGGATGCTTTCATCTTTTTTACCTATAGAAACCCCAATTTTCTCGAGTAGCATCCAAAAACACCATATGCAGGCAGTAGACGAATACTCCTCAGCAACGTGTCTAACCTCTCTTTTCTTAAGTATACGCTGTTAAAAGTAAATTGTTGTTGTTGTTGTTGTTGTTGTTGTTGTTGTTGTTGTTGTTGTTTGCTGCATTAGACATCACAATGTGATGATCATCACCCGAAGGTGCAAAGTGTTAACCAGGAAACTGGCCCCGTTAGATTGGTCAAAAACAACTCAACCAAGTTGTCAGAAGGAGTCTCAAAGCCTGGTTGACGTCACGACGGATGATGTCTCCTCCTGATGATGTTTAAAAACATGCTCTGTCGGCCTCGGCGTTGCCATGTCTGGCGGCTAGCCCGAGGAGCAGCACACAGCACAAGTTTTCAATGCAAAAACCACGGCATGACAGCCTTTGCACCAAAGTCAGACGAGCTCCAAGAGTGCTGTTCAATGAGCCTAATATGGGTCGAAGCACAGCTATTCGATTGAGTTAGCGCTGTCCTCCCGGCCAATTATCAGTATTTTGCTTGCAGACACCCATTTCTATCTGTCCTTTCTTCCTTTACATTATATTTTAAACTTGCGCGCACTGTCTATCTAGAATTGGCAAAATTTGATCTTATCTAAATTTTAATTTATTTTTCTTCTGTAGAGCATTCGTGGCCTGCAGTCGCTGAAAGCGCTAACTACGGGCCGACGTACACTGGGCAATAGACGCATGCACACTGTTGGAGCTCAGTTTCAGGTTAGTGTTGTTACAATTCTTTAGCTTTCTAAAATCTGTTTAATTTTTAAATTGGAAAACTTGAATGTATTTTGTTAATTTGTGAACAAGTGGAATAAGTTTTTTAATTTCTTTGTCGTATTGATTTATTGTGAACAAGAGTACTATTTTGACATTGAAAAATGTATTTTCTGCGAAGCAAATGGCCGAAACAATTGTAGCTGTTATTGTTAAATTAGAAAAATTGTATTGAAATGATTTGGTTTACTTGATTTGATTAAATTGGAAATTTTTTGAATGAATTTTACAACTGTCAACTATCAAAACTCTATACATATCTTATGTTACATGAGTACGATGTATGTTGATTTTTATGTCTCGGTGGCTATTGTGATCTTTTTGTTGTAATCTTTTGTGTTATTATTTTAGAATTCTTTGAATCGATTAATGGAAACTTTATCTCAGGCCAACCCATTCTTCATACGATGCATTCGATCAAATAATGATAAGGTTAATTAAATTGGTTAATAATTAATTATATATTTATTTTGTATGTTTACTAAATGTTGAACATGGCTTGCGGTGTTGTAGATGATGTAGTTCAAGTTTAATTGCTTTGAATTTGTCTTTAATGTTTTTTTTAGAATTAGATCTAAATATCGCCATTATTTTGCATATTTTTGTTTCATTTCAGATTCCGTGCTATTTTGATGGTGACATTATTTTGCGACAACTGCGATATACTGGCATGCTGGAAACGGTGCATATTCGAAGGGCTGGCTACAGTGTTCGACTTACCTATGAGGTATTAAGAGATTGGAGGAATTATTTAGTCTATGAATTTTTCGGGAAGAGTGGAGAGGGGGGGGGTGTTAATTTTTCCGGTTTTGGAAAAAAGTTTGGAAGCATTTATTTCTGACTTAAGGCCAAAAATTAAAATTATCACGTCAGTTTTTAGCCTAATTACAGGTTTTTTGGAACAGTTTTGTGTTTTGACGAAAATGTACGTACTTTCACACACTGCGACTTTAGCATTTTCTATGTAGGAAAATTAAAGTTCTTTCTTTGTGAGAATTAGAAACATTATCTGGAACATCGGTGGACTGAAATCTGTATTTACGAAAACAAAATCTTGTTCCAGTCAGAACTTGGACACTTTTTGACATTGTTTTTCTACTTTAATTTTTATTTATTCTTTAGGAATTTGTTTATCAGTATCGATTTCTGATGGGCCGATTAACAGAGGAGGCCAAACAGGATACCATCAATTTTATCTGTCAACATCCAACCCTGGATCGGCAAAACTTTCAGTTTGGTCACACTAAAGTAGGTTTCCCTGAAGAAAGTTGATTGAAGAGTTGTGAGTGTAACTTATTTCTTGATTTGAAAATTGTTTTTGAATTTGAAAAATTTGAAAATTTGCTTCGTAAACTATACAGTTGTTGCTTTCTGATAATTTTGTCATAGTGTTCGTTAATATTCTTGACTATTGTTTGAACTTGAATTTAATATGCAAATGTGGATGGTAAAGTTGTTTGCATAATTAAATAGTGCAAAAAATTTTCTGCTAAGTTTTTTAGTTTTTGCAAGAAACCCGACTATGACTAAATTAAGTTTTGTTTCCTCATAATATTTTTGCAGATTTTCATGCGAGATGCGGAAAAGTTGCTGCTAGACGACCAGTTGCATAGAAAATTGTTGGGCTACATTCTTCGTCTGCAGAGCTGGATTAGGACCTTTCTTTTGCGAAGAAATTTCGTACATTCCCGTGAGGCTGCCGTTAGAATACAGGTAAAGATTACAACTTCGAAGGTTTCTTGTGTTTGGTTTTAGGTTTTGTCCGGCCTTTTGGGGGCTTAAGATCCAATTTTTTATTACCTTTTGAACCTTGAACTGAATGTTTACAAATAAGCTATAAAGCTTGACTATGTAGTTTGACTATTGTAGTTTGCCCAAAAATTATTAACATGCAGGAGTATATGAATTGTTTTAATTAAATTTTTATTGTTTTGTTGTGTTTTGTGGCATCCGACTGATGTGAATTTAATCTGTAATTTTGATCTCTATCGCGACATCATGGTTTCCCTGTATGTAGGTCTACATTTTCTTTTTAGTCCTGTGTCAGAGGCTGGCTGGTCCGTCAACGTCTTCGACGTCAAGTCCTGGCGGCTGTCTACATTCAGGCCTTCTGGCGGGCCTATCGTGAACGCCGTCGATATCTGCGTCTGCGTCAACTGCTAATTCAACTGGAAGCCTGCTGTCGTGGATACTTGGCAAGAAAACGGTATCTACACTACCTTCCTTCCTATATACGTGTTTTTATTTTGGCTCCAAATTTTCGTGAATGTATAACTATGTTACCTAGAAAATGAAGCAGAACGCGGGCTGGCATAGGATACAAGGCATTAATCATAAAGAAATAATGAAAACTCGCTTTTGAGCTGCTTTTGATAATTTTTGAGAGAGTGAACTGATAATGGTAAAAACAATAAAGCCCAGTTCACACTATAATATACTTCCACTTGTATTAAGCACAAGAATTTAGGTTAGCTTTATTGCAGAAGCACAACACCAGCAGCCAATCAAAGTGTAGTTTTACACTTTTATGAACAGAATTGAGATTTACTGTAGTTGTAGGTTGTATATAATATCAAGAGTCCATGATTTTCTCCTATATATTAGAAGAAGAGTAAGCCACCAGAGGGCTCCTCTTCTTGGCATTGCGTAACGGTGCTCCGACCACAATACGCGAATGTTCCCCCGTTAGGGTGGGGGTTGACAGGTGTACCCCCCCCCCCTCCGTTTGGTGGGGGGGCAGTCGAAAGTGGTCCCCGTTTGGTGGGGGGGGGTAGCCAAAAGTGGTATCGTTTGGGTGGGGGGTCGCTGCAAGTGGTCCCCGTTTGGGGGGGGTCGCTCAAGCAGGCTAAGTTTTGCTCATTCTGATTCAATTATGCACTCTTGATAATATGTATTTTTAAGATTTGCTGAACTGTCAGTACAGAAAGGATTGCTCAAGCCTGACTTGGAATTTCTGGAAGCAAATGGTCATTGTAAGTTGAGTGTAGCAAGAACTAGACACAGAAATATTATGTCGGCTGACACATTCCTATTAATATTCAGGTACTCAGAAAAATTGTTTCAGATTTTTAAATAAAATCGAGTATCCATATTTTATCTTTTGAAAATTCAAAATTTTTGGTCCATATTCGGTTGGGCCAGCAGCATTGCTCTGGACGACTAATTTTATTGATTTTTCTGACAAATTTATTGATTAATTATTATTGATTGATTGATTGATTGATGGTCTTCCTTTCTCTCTCTTTTTTCCATCTCCTTTCCACGTTTCCTATTTTTCTTTCCGGTTCAGTGGCTGTGGATGTGGGCGGAGCTCGAGAGGAGAGCGACGAAGGAATTCTGACCAAAGATTCCAGTCAGGAAGACCCGCTCCTGGGGCTGGGATCCAGTCCACGTGAACGGCCCCTGTTCAAGTGTGAATCTGAAGAGTAGGTTACATTTGCCGTCTCCTAAACTCTAAGTTCGCCTCCCCCCCAAACTGGGTGCCCCTTAATTTTGTCCTTGAAAAAATCAGTCAGAAAGCTTCGCCAGTGATTTTTACTCAACTCAAATTCTGTCTATTTCAGCACTAAATCTGCTTATTTTGCCCTAAAAACACTTTTGCGGAGAATAATGTAAAGATTGCTCTATCATTTTGCGCATTTTAGAAAATTACCGAAAAATGTCTTGCTCCCAGAGGCCCCCCCATGAAACATTCCCAGTAAACCGGCAGTTTTGGTCAGTTTGTTGAAAATTTCAACAAGCATTTGTGGCTGCGTTTTCTGGAATACGGTTTCAGTTTTGTCTTGTTGCTTGTTTCCTTTGATATAGAGAAATAATGAGAAACGGATTGCCCCCATTGGCTCACTCCTGTTTCGGAAAAAGGCTTTGCCTTAGTGACTGCAGGCCGGCGTATTTCATTATTTCTCTATGACTAATGCTTGTATCCTTCGTGGATCTGCCTCTGCTAGCCCGCGTTTACCTCATTTTCTTGTTGTTTGCTTTTTTGGGATATTTGTTGTTTTTTTAATTTTTTTCAGTAGCAGCGGGATTTTGGAGGACTCTGACGGGGATGGCGGTCTGCGGCCCGGAAATCGAACGGCCGGCGGCATGGAGCGATCCATCAGTTTGGATGCGGAATTTGTCCTGGGCGAGGGGGATAAGATTAAGCTTGTAAAGTACGTACACACCTATAGATATATGTGTGTGTGTATTTTCTATTGTTAACCAAAATAAATATATTAAAATATGTTTGTAAATTAAATGTAAAATAAATTAAATACTGGTTATAATTAAAAGTGTAAGCAGAATTGTCAATGAAAATACAATTTTTTCCATATCGTGCACTGCTGGTGATAGGTTTAGATTGGTTCTTTGTGTAATTTGGTTGAACTGTTTAACTCATTATGTGCGGCGCTGAAATTGTGTAGATGGAATTTCTTTAAGTAAATGTTTTGAAAAGTTTAACTTTACAAGTTATGGCTTTCGAGTTTTTTCTCTGGTATATACCTACCTATGTATCTATCGTAGATATTGCATATTCTACTTGTGTATTATTGTATTAGTGTTGTTCATGTTTGTATTTTCTGTACTGTTATCTTTCAAAAGCATAACAAAGTCTTATTTTACAGCATGGAATCCCTGAGCCCGAATACCTCCTTCACTCGTCGAATTTCCTTCGACGGGTCCTCATCTTCCTCAAAGGTAAATTTTGGATATTAAAATTTTGATAAACGAAAATCTGCAAAAGCCTTTATAACATCTTTGTATAATTTGGAGTTAAAAATTTCTTCTTCTTTCTCTTCTTTACTGCTCTTACCCTTCTCCTTAACGCTTTACAGTAAATAATGTAACGATGAATTTGTTTATAACTTTGTGTACTGCGTCTAACTTTAATTACATATAAACTATGTACATACTCTGGCATTTTTAGGGTTTTGAAAGTGGGGGGGGGAAGTGGGGGGGGGCAACCCAAAGTATAAAATACCAGTTTTTAACGAAAAATTAGCATTTGTTGAAAAAGTTGAAAAATTTTTGCATTGTTGCCCAAAAACAGTACATTGGACGTTAATTTCTTGCAAAACATAAATAATCGCGCCGAAGGCGCGAAAATTTTTTAAAAATAGCTGTTTTTGCCATAAAAATAGCAAAAATTTTCCACTTTTTCATCCCAAAAGGGGGGGGGGTCTAGACCCCTTGAACTCCCCCCCTGGGTGCGGCCTTGGTGGCTCCGAAAAGTGGAGGGGGAACCGAAAAGGGGGGGCCCCCACCCCCCCCCCCACTAAAAAATGCCAGCGATACGCATATAATATTTCCTCAACAATAAAATGGACCTTTTTTGAGAATCCATTAAAGTTTTCTATCGACCTCTCACCATGATTCTAGCCCTCTTCCTCAACACTGGGTCGCGCCTCGTCCAGTCACCAGCTTATTCTGGGCACCCCGACCGTGGAATATCCGGAATGGTCTAAATTCGGTTCTTTCCGAGATTCCTTTAAACAGGCCACAGCTGTACCACCATCGTCCAGTACTTCCGCTATGGTATAAAAGGAGAGAGAGAGAGAGAGTTGAATGCATCCGGTTACTACCCACCCTTTTTAGGGAGGGTTTTTGTGTGGCTGTTAGAATACTACAGACGTAGATAGTAAACTCTTACTAACTCTTCAGTTCAATTACAGACAAAGCCTGCCTTGCCTTTAGCCGTTGTTTTGGGTGTGCGATTTAGTGAGGCTGGGCCCATTTCCATTATTAGGTTTCCAATAGAAGTTGTTCCAAGCCCCCCATAGTTCCTGATTGGTTGTCCTTTTTTCTGGCAAGAATGGACACCGGTTTTTTCCGTTTTTAGCCTTCGGAAAAATTGGCCAGTTTTTCGATAGGTTGGAAGATTTTTTGTAAAATCAAATCAGCACTAAACGTACACGTTTTCTGGGTGATACACATTTTCATTATCACCTTGTAGCCCGGACAAACTCTGTCCCGCGGGTCGGAAATTTTGGCAGCATGCTACAAATTGGGCGTGCTCCAGTGCTTCTTGGAGTGATTGTAATATTATTAATTTGCATTCCGTATTACGTAGTCCATTAATTTGTTATTAATTCTTATTCCATTAACACAGCTAAACTTACCTCACCTCAGATCTTTCTCTGTAGCAAAAATTTATCATATCTTTGGTGCTATGCTGTAATCTTTATCCCAGTGATGCAACTAATGTGTAGATAGTTATATATTTCTAACTTTTGCTTGATCTGATCAAACCAACCTATTTCTATTAGCTGAACTTTTGCCAGTTCCTTTTTATGTAAACATTTTAAATGTCTATAAAAATGTCAGTAAATTTGAAAAACGTTGTGTTTTTGAAGAACCTTACGGACAAGTTTGAAAATGCTAATTATGAGATTTTGGTTGATGGAGTTGATTGCTTTGCTGCATCAAGAAAGGAACTCTGTGCTGTACATTGTGTCTGTTGTAGAGTCCTTCCCTGCGCTATGAGGGCGAGAAGAAACGAGCCGGCGGACTGTCGCGGGCTAAGAAGCAGGTTATGAAAGTCATCAGTAAGTGTTTTGCATTTTCTGCTGTGTTCTAGACAAAATTAGCACTATTTCTGAATATGTGTCTGTTGCGTCAAATAATTGAAACCACCTGAGGACCGGCGTTTTTCGGAATGGATTGACTGAGCTGCTTTTCGGTGTTTTCATGAAAATTAGTTTTGAACAGTTTTTTCTCCCATTCATACCGTCTGAGACTCTAAAGCTATTGTTTTGAAAAAACTGTAGTATGTTTTGACGGACGTATTTTTTGTATTTTGTTGTCTAGATCGAAAAGGGACCAGTCTTGGCTCAGAGGAAAGTGAAGACGAAGAGACAGGCAGAGACCAGCTGGATGGTCGTCCTAAAGCCTGTACGTTTTTTCGGCTGAAATAGGGTTATGGAAAGTTTAGCTTTTCAAGGGTTGTTAATTACTTTGGCGTATCGTATTATGTGGGGGCCCCTTTTGATGCCATTTATGTTGATTCAGAAAATGTTCATTCTAAAAGCCAAAATTTGCAGCAATTTTGAGCATTGAGTTGGGACTTTTAATCGCATTTTTTCTCTTTTGACCATCACAACTTGTTATTGTAATTTTTAAATTGTGTGCTACAAAAAAACACAAATTTTTAGTATATTTTTACCCCCCCCCAATCCTTTGCTCTTCGGGATTGAAGAGGGGGAGCAAAATGTCCCCCCTCTTCAAAATTAAAACCCTACAGTAAGCTTCAGAGTGTACAGACACTCTGTAACCTTTTTGCATGTAGAAAAGCTGTGTACGTTACAGAACGAGGCTGTCTCTGCAAGATTTGTGTACGTTTAGCTTATAAACATAATTTTTATTATTTTGCTTATCTTATCTTATAATTTACTTATTTGATTGTTCGTGTTGCAGTATCCATGATTCCTCCATTTACCGAGTCCGGCTATGAGAGCCCTCCTATGGTGGCCCATGTCCTTAAGATTGTCCTATTTTCCAGGGCAGAGCCCTGTGGCTGCTGTGATAAAATGGTTTCCGGTTTCCTTCAGCAAGGCTATAAGTGTCAAAGTTAGTCAGTATGCAAGATCATGGGCGTATCCAGGGAGGGATTCTGGGGTTGAATGAATCCCCCCCGCCGTTGGGAAAATTTTTGTCACTATACTTCGTTGCTAAAAGTGTAAATTTTTGCCAAAAGCCCCCTCTTTTTCAGTAATTATTGTTAAAACACCTTCGTTTTCAAAATCTTGGATACGCCCCTGTGCATGATGATTTAGAACTGAACTTGTTCAGGGGTAAAATATCCTACGCTCCCGATGAAGTCATAGGAAAGATTGTTTGAGTTTAATAGGTTTGTATTGTTCAAATACTTGTTCAGTTTCACGTCTATTGTTCATGTTTGAGTAGTGGCTATCTATATGTAGTAATTGGTTTATAGTATACACCGTCTGATGAAGCCATTGAAAATAATTTTAAATTGTTATTCGCAAAAAGTTTCGCTGCTTCGATTTTTCGTAATTTGTTTTTTTCTGTGATTGTACTATGGCTTTATCGTCAGAACCTTTGCACACAAAACCGTCCAGAAATGTTTGATGCAAACCTGCTTTAGCATGCTAAACGTAGAGAAACGTTTGTAACGTGCCTGCCAAATCAACAAGTCTTTCTGTCAGTGTATTTTTGGATATTTTTATTTTTGCAATACTACTTCAGTTTTTATGTTTGTTTTCTTGTAGATTGTCGCCAGGCCTATCACAAAGAGTGTGCCAACTTTGCCAAACTGCGCCCCTGTGAACACTTCAATGCTCCTAGTCTACTCTCGCCTGTTCTCAAACATCATTCCTCCGTCCTCGTCCCACGTAGGATTTGCACATTTTCTTGAATAAAATTTAAATTAAATTAAATTAAAATATTCAACTCTCGTGTAATTGCAATATTGAATATTGGGGGAGGGAGGGGCCTGGAGTTAGCAAAATATTTTATATAAGGACAAATGTATTTTAAATAGTGAACTACCTTCCCATTTATTCCTGCCTAGTGTTTTTTGCAATATCTCTCCACTGACTTTGTATTGTTTGTATTTTGTATTAAATTTCAGGCAAGAGCAGTCGCAGTGGTGACCCATCTTTAGCCCTTGGCGTTGCCTGGGGCACCAAAGACCCAGCCACTCCCCAGTCCCAGCCTCCCCAAGGCTGGAGCCTGACCCGGACCACTCAGGCAACTGACCCGACCTACCCAGTCATAAAATCTGTGGATGATTTGAAACAGTGGAACCTATTTTTGCTCAAACGAGTACGTGGAAGCCTCCGTAATATGTACTGACTTACTTACTTACTGACTTTTCAAGAAAGGGTAGAGTAGAGTAGAGTAGAGTAGATTTAAAGTAAACTTTAACCAGTTTAACTCGTTTTAACTCCGCTCAAACTTGAATTTCCTTCTTTAAACTCTTTCATGGAAAGGATTGAGTTAATTTTAACTCTACTCTATCTGTTCTTGAAAAGGCCCTTATTCACCAAGTTGTGAGGATGCTCAGTCGTGGCACTGGTTTTGTTGAAACGAAAAACTTATTTCCTAATATAGAAATTAGTTGAGGTATTCATTAGAATCCAGTGAATTTAAAAATTCAAACTTATTCCTTTCGTAGATGTATTATAATGTGTGTGCGCAGTCTGGAGAGCTTGCAGAAAAGATGGTTTCTTTCGTGTTTTTAATATTTACTTATATTTTTACGCATTTTTCTAGCTAATTAATTTGGCTGAAAAGGGTCAGAAGCAGCGGGAGACGATTGTGGATGCCATCTTCAAGATGGCTGTCCGCGAGTTTCATACAGAAATGCTGAGCTTACAGGCTACTTTAAAGGTCAGTCAGTGTGCTGTGTTGCTGCTGCTGTTGCAAAAACAAAGATAGGGATATCTGGACGTGAAAGATTGTGAGGGTGCCTCACCCCCCCCCACTTTTCAGATTACTCCTGTTTTTTGCGAAATGTACAATATATATTGAAAAAATTAAGTTGTCAGAGTCAATTTTTTCACATTTTCATTTTTACAGGATCAAATTGCACCAGATATCCGGGGGATAGAAATCAGTATAATTTCTGAAATAGAATAGAGTAGACAACGAAAACCAACAAAACAGTCAGCCAGGTGGCAACCAATGAGACAGAATCGAATTGGAGAATTTAAATTAGAGTTTAAGTTCAAATTCAATTTAAATGCAATTTAAATTGGAATTGGAGAATCTACATTTCTTGCCTTAACTTACTACGTTCTCTCTGTTCGCCAGCCACAACGAAATTCTGCAAAATTGCAGACTCTTGTCTAATACATATATACGTACGCTTACGTACAACCCAACCTATCCAACATAATCCATTGATAAAAGTCCCTGTATGCACATCGTACGCATACACATAAACCAACACTAGAGGTAACATAAAATAGCGCGTGTGTAGGCAATAGGGTACACATGTACGTCAGGTTTATTCCTAGTTGTCATACATCCTAGTTGTCATACACCTTATGATTGGTCAGACCAATATCACGTGATTAGTCTACAGTTAATTTCTCGGAGCATAGGAATACAGCGGAAAATTACGCTGAGTTTAAACTGAGGAATAAGGGGACGTTATAATTTAAGTATATGCTTAGAGGAAGTCGGTTACTTTAGTTACTTTAGTATATATAAGAAAATTAACGTTTCTAAAATTTAATACAAATTTATTTGGAAGTATTAAAATTTTCTTTAGTTAAAATTTCTTATTTTATGTCTTATTTTAACGTTTAACTTAAACTTAATTTTTTAATGAAAAAGTATCTATTAATACATATATCTAAATTTCCAACTAATTTTTAAACACAATTGATTCAGTCGTGAATAATGTTGAGGTTAATTTCACGTAAAATATATACAGCTATGCGTATATATATTTTATTTTTGGAAGTTTTTTCAAAAATAGGGTATGAATTTTTTAATCCTTTTTTAAAATTGAGGATTTTAATCATATATATTTTTCAATTGGTATCCTAATTTTAACGTAACCCAGTACCCCTTAAAATTTTAAATTTTAAACCCTGTATATATGTATACTTAGTACAGAGTGTGTAATCTCATACAAAAATTGGAAGAAATTTTCTTATTGGGGCGGAGCGTTCAACTGTCACGTGATTTCTTAATGTCCAATTATAGCGTGTATGACAAATAGGATGTATGACAACTAGGAATACGCCTTTGAACCACTTTTGAAACCTAGCCAGTTGATGTTGCAGGTCTACACTGCTGTTATATTATTAGAGAGCTCTCTGTAGCATTTGGTCTTGGTCTGCCATTGTCATGTGTTAATGTGTGTGCCAACCCATTTGTGCAAGCCCGTCTGTGGTGGGCTAATACCTCAGGCCCCTCTGTAGTGGGTGAATACTACAGGCCCTTTCCCACTGGCTGTTCAGCGTTAGGTCGCTACTTACGCACATCTATCTCGCTTAAGTGCTTGAGACAAGGGATGTTGCAGCGATCCTAACGCTAGCATGCCAGACTGTAGTGGGCTCTAATTACTACAGGCCCTTTCCTGTAGTGGGTCAATACTACAGGGCAGACCCCGGGGTCGCAGTACGTAAGCTCAGTACGTAAGTGTCTTTAGCGTACGTAAGTGTCATTAGCATTCTACTACTGGCAAACACATGACACAATATGGCCAAGACTTTTTTTACACTCTTAAGTGGAGGGTGCTCAGCCCAGCCCCCAGCCCCAGCCTCCAGCCCCGATGGGTAAAACCCAGCCCTCCAGCCCCCAGCCCTCCTAGGTAAAATCCAGCCCAGCCCCAAGGGTAAAACCCAGCCCCCATTTTCCAGCCCTGAGGGTAAAACACAGCCCCCATTTTCCTGCCTCTGTGGTAAAACCCAGCCCCTGTTTTCCAGCCCCTAGGGTATTAGATTTTTCCCAGCCAGCAGCATGGAACGGCCCATATAAATTCCATTCATCTGAACCAGTTTCTGACAGCAAGCAGTTAATAGTGGGGTCCCGGCCGGCCGGTATCTTAATTGTCTGGTTAGCCAAAGGTACAAGTTAAAATGTGAAATATTTGATACTTTTGAAGATTTTAAGGCTCCAATTCGACGAAACTGTCGCAAGCTGGCAATCCTGCCGGTGAAGGCAGTTAGTTGGACTGGCCGGCCGGTCTACAATGGGCTTGGGCCGGTTTCACTTCGCAGGGTCGGTGAATGACATTAGCACAGAAGTGCTTTTGTGTTGTTTGCTTTTGTTCGAAGCTTGCTAGATGCACACATTTTCATAGAGCTATGTGCAAAATGTAATTAGACATTATGGAGTTAAATAAGCTTGAGCAATTGTTTATTTTTGATAGTTACATTTCCTTTAAGATTAAACGGATTAGATTTAGATTAATCCGCATTAAAGAATCAGAACCTTGAATTTAACGAAATAAAATTTCATCCAGGGAGTCAAAAGAATAAATCAGATAAAATTGAATCTCATTTGTCGAATGCACTAACTCAGGCCTAACCTAACCCTAACCCGGCATTAAAGGTACAGCTATTTAAACATAAACCCTTTTCGCCCTTCAGGACGAGACGGTCTATTTTTTCGTTCTCGCTAAGGGAGATCTACCCGTTGTTTGTCGGTCTGGGGGAGTTTGCAGCCCCTCATTCCCCCCACCTTATCCTATGGCCATTAAAATTAAAACTGGCTGTTTTTCAATCCGTTTAAAAACTACTGAAATTCAACTATAATTGCCTTTCTTCAAATTGCCTTCATTGTTCGGACTGCCAGCCTGTGACAGTTTAGTCGGTCGGACTGGAGGCAATAGCCGTCAACAGTGTGAAAAGTTTCACATTTTAACTTGCATGTTGGCTAACCGGAGAAATAAGGTACTGGTCGGGACCCCACTTTTCTGTGCTTGTTCTCAGGAACTGGCCCAGGTTAATGGAATTGATACATGGACCGGGACATACTGCTGGCTGGGAAAAACGTTACCCCAGGTTTTGGAAAACAGGGGCTGGAAAACGGGGCTGGAAAAGGGGGCTGGGTTTTACCCTTGGGGCTGGGCCGGGTTTTACCCAATGGGGCCGGCAGTCGAGGCTGGACTTTACCCAAGGGGCTGGAGGCTGGAGGCCGGGTTTTACCCACCGGGGCTGGAGGCTGGGGCTGGGGGCTGCGCTGGCTTTTACCCACACCCTAAGTGGAGAGAGAGAAGAAAATTAGTTTTTATGATTGTTAAAATTTTTGCGTCTTAGTCAATTGTTGCGCATGCATAAATAATAAAAATTTACGTGTGTCTCCTTGACACCCCCACTTAATGATCCATTTGTAAAACTGATTGATCCAGACGCAGCATGAGATGGAGTGAATGATCCAGCAATTATTTTCATTGATCCACCCTTCAATTTTGCATAAATACCGCTTTTATATGTGGTTCGCCAAATACCATTTTGCGAACCAACTTAATGATCCAACTGCGGGAGTCATATCAATTGAAAGAGAATTCTCTGTTTCCAATGATCCACAAACCCAAAAAATACGAAAGCGCTTAGAAAAAATTTAATTTCAATTTAAAAAGTTAAAACTTTCCAGGGATTTAACAGAAAATGCGTGCCTTCAACCTCATTAGCGTGCTTGCTGTCCGCTCACCGAAATCTGATCGGTTTGATTACAAAATTCTGACACAACCAATTCCTTTAATTTCTGTTATTTTATGTTAATTTTGTTTGATGTAACTCAATATAGTTTCCTCTAATTGCTTATTGTTTCAAAATTAGCGAAAATGTAGAGCAAAATTTCAAACTTTGCACATATAAAATTTTGAATGTCTGACTTGCCGTCCGCTCACCGACAACGGGCAGGGTCGGGCGCAAATGAGAAAATTTTATATTCTTTTATTATCAGTGTTGATAAAGGTTTTCAACGTCGCTGAACACGAATATTCAGTTCTTTTGGCAAGTAAAACTTTGTTTCGTATAGAAAATCAGTGGTAGCATTCATTATGATTACGTAACTGCAGCAATGTCTTTCAACTTAGTTTACCTGGTTGTTCAGGACGAAACTAAGTTTTACTTGCCAAAAGAACTGAATATTCATGTTCAGCGACGTCGAAAACCTTTATCAACACTGATAATAAAAGAATATAAAATTTTGTGATTTGCGCCCGACCCTGCCCGTTGTCGGTGAGCGGACGGCAAGTCAGACATTCAAAATCTTATATGTGCAAAATTTGAAATTTTGCTCTGCATTTTCGCTGATTTTGAAAAAATAAACAATTAGCGGAAACTATATTGAGTTACATCAAACAAAATTAACATAAAATACCAGAAATAAAAGGAGTTGCTTGTGTCAGAATTTTGTAATCAAACCGATCAGATTTTCGTGAGCGGACAGCAAGCACACTAATGAGGTTGAAGGCAAGCATGTTCTGTTAAATCCCTGGAAAGTTTTACCTTTTTAAATTGAAATTAAATTTTTTCTAAACACTTTTGTAGTTTTTGGGTTTGTGGATCATTGAAAACAGAAAATTCTCTTTCAAATGATGTGACTCCCGCAGTTGGATCATTAAGTTGGTTCGCAAAATGGTATTTGGCGAACCACATATAAAAGCGGTATTTATGCAAAATTGACGGGTGGATCAATGAAAATAATTGCTGGATCATTCTCTCCATCTCATGCTGCGTCTGGATCAATCAGTTTTACAAATGGATCATTAAGTGGGGGTGTCAAGGAGACACACGTTAAAAATTTATGTTTCAGTAGTTAAATTGAAAATGTCGACCCCAGATTTTTGTGCTTTTTTAGACACTTTTTCCAGTTTTGAACAGCAAAATTTCCCTGGTTAACTGGAAAAAATACGCAACATTTGGAAGGATTTTACCCATCCTTTTCTAACTTTTATCCGATTATATAGCGTTTAGGAACGCAGAAAAATACAAAGCCATTATATATGTGAAATGTTGAAATCAGGATTGAAAGATTTGAAGAAAAATGTCCCGGCCGGCGGATCAATTTCTGTTCTCCTGTATAGCACAACTGAGCGCTTTTTTCTATAGAACCTATAGAAAGAAAATTTTAAATTGCTACCGTTTGAATTCATGAGCCTCCAGTAAGTCTCAATACAAAATTTTTGTAGTTACTTATCAATAAATAAAACCAAAAATCAGAGCTAGGAAGGAAGGGAAGGGATGTGCAGGAGGTACGAAAACACAGCCCACTTCGAGATTGAAGTCACTTTTTTGGGGGCTCTATGGGTTTTTAACTTTCTTAGGATATTTGATCCGTAACCATCTAGCTAGCATTATTTTAGATGGAGCTTCCAGGATTTATTGGGACTTCTTAGCTTTTTCACAGATGCCAATTATGAAAACTAATTAGGAAAATTTTGGCACATTTTAACGCATATATATTCTTAGGGTTCAAGGGCTTCCGCTTCTTTACAAACCTCAAATTAAATTTTTGTTGGAATTTCAGAGGAAAGCCAGGGGGACCCCCGCAAAAGTGAACCTCATGTTCTAGAAACTTTTTATCATAAAACTACTTTGTTGCTGGTGGTCGGATTATTTGTATTAAAATTGAGGGTCCAGTAGACTCCCCCATACCTTAGTAAACTCTCAAATCAACATTTTATCTGTCCCAAAACTTGACTCGTTTAGCTCAATTTTTGTAAATAATATTTAATTGGCATCATAGGAAGAATCCCCCCAGCACTAAGAGGGTAAGTCTTCCTATGAGAACTTATAGATTATGATACTGTATTGCTAAACTCCTGTAATGTTGGCGCAGTTTTCTTTTGTGACCTTATATATGTAAAACACTCTTGGTAAAACAAACTACTGCAATTAATCCAAGTTTTTGCAGTCGAAGAGGAAAAGGGCTGGCTTTTTCCTACAGGGGGGGGGGGGTATCGGTCCCCCCCCCAGAACTCTAAAGTGCCCGGAAAAATAAGGTTTTGAGGATACATTTTGAAGAATGTTTCCGGCTTCGCCGGGTTTTTAGGCATTGTTAAGCATTTTTAGCTATTTTAAGCTTAAATTTAGGTTAAAAATAGTTAATTTCTTAGCTCAGCAGCAAAAATAGCTATTTTTTAAACATTTTAAAAAATTTTATCCCTCCCCAGAAATCCGTGCCCCCCCCTCCCAGACATGGGGGAAGGCACCGCACCGCCCCCCCCCCCCCAGAAATTTTTGCTTAGGAAAAAGCCAGAAGTGTTGGCAAATTTAAGCTGGTCATGACGTGATTGAACTAATTGTGAGCTTTTGTCTGAGTTTCATATCAATTTTAACGGCTTTAAGCATAATCGAGCAAAATACTCAATTGTGGCAAAATTAAAATTTCTAGAAGTTCAAATTGCAAAAGTATTTTGCTAGTCTGCCATAAAACATATATATTAGCATTATTTCAATAGCACAAGCATACACTACAAAATTAGTCAAATTCGTATACGTAACTGAAAATATGCAGACCCTATGTCTGCAAGAAAATGGTCTGCCATGGGCCATTGACACTGAATACTACCGAGGGAATTTTCTACAATTGTCTCTACTACATACTAACAAGATTGCATTACAACTGTAACTATTATTATGTACTTGTGATATATACTATTTACTCTACGAATTGAAACCACAGCGGAATCCTAGCAAATAAAACTCTTGTCGAATATTCCTACACAGGCACAGCCTACATATTCATTGATTCAACATAACATAAGGAATCTTCACACACACTGGTAGGCCAACAACATCAGATGTGAAATGGGCGTGAAACCGTGAAATGTTGTAGTACGTAATGAAGTAAAGGAGTAAGGGAGACGCATAGACACGTATATATACGTAGTATAGTGTTGAATTCTTTTGAAACCCAGCCAGTTGATGTTGCAGGTCTACACTGCTGTTATATTGTTAGACAGCTCTCTGTAGGAATTGGTCTTGGTCTGCCGTTGTCATGTGTTAATGTGTGTGCCAACCCATTTGTGCAAACCCGTCTGTGGTGGGCTAATACCTCAGGCCCCTCTGTAGTGGGTGAATACTACAGGCCTTTCTCTGGCTGTGAAGCATTGGACTGCTACTCGTCACGTTGCCTGCTGTATTGGGCTTGAGCGCATGGCTTGGGCTAGTGGGCCCAACGCTAGCTAGCTCATGCAGTATAGCAGATGTTTCAGCGATCCTAACGATAGCATGTCAGACTGTAGTGGGCTCTAATTACTACAGGCCCTTTCCTGTAGTGGGTCAATACTACAGGGTGACCCCGGGGTCGCAACAATAATCATCATCATCATCATCAAATACACTTGACAAGTCTACAGTGGCAAGCACGTGGCACAATATGGCCAAGACTTTTTTGTACTCGTCAGCAGAAGATGGAAACAAGATACAAAATTAATTACGTACATCGATGCCCTTATCATGTCCTGACTCAAAATTTTAGCCATTGCAGCTCTTGCGTGATTGGTAAAGCTAGTTCAGTTTCAGTTGAATTGTTAAGTTCCGTTAAGTTAAGTTAAGTTCTAAACCTTTGCAAATTTTCAACTGCCAAACAGGGTTGGGAGTCTCGGTCTCGGTCTCGCCCAAAAGCCGAGACTTGGTCAGTCTCGGTCTCGGTCTCGGTCTCGCTCACCCAAAAGTCTCGGTCTCGGACCGAGACCAGAAACTTTTTGAAAACATCTAATTTTGGCGAAAATTTTAAATCAATGTTATGAAAATCAACTAACGAGGTGCGGAAACAATATGTTTATGTGTTAAAGCCCCTAATACTAGATCTAAGCCTCAAAAATAGTTGAAGCTAATTTTAAGCTAAAAATTGCTAGTCTCGGTCTCGGTCTCGCCCAAAAGCCGAGACTTGGCCAGTCTCGGTCTCGGTCTCGGTCTCGGTACCATGGTCTCGGTCTCGTTCTCGGTCTCGGTCTCGCCCAACCCTAGTGCCAAACAGGTAATCCTGAAAAGTCAGTGTAAAACCACGAAACATTTGGGATCCTCCTAAACTTATACTGCTGCGCATAGATCGGGGAGGAGGGAATTTGAGGAATTCTTCCTCCAAATCCTTCCCAGAATTTTTTCCGCTGCATGTGTAAACGGCTTTTCTTCAAAAAATTAGCACCGGCGCGAAATTAATATACGTATCGGATTATCATAATGTTTATTTGGCGTGCCGAACGAACTACAAAATGCCATATTTGGTGTGGTTTATATCCGGTTTGTGCTGGAAAACGTGAATGGAAAAACGTGCTGAGCCTTAGTTATTATTTATTTCAATGATTGCTCTCTAACGTATCCCAGAGGTCACGAATTTGAAAAACATTCAGCTTCTCCCGGAAATTTTTTACATACCCCATCCCCTTCCCCAGAAATATTTTTCTGTCAAAAGTGTTAGACTCCTGTGTTTGTAAGGGAAAATACGCTCTAGTTAGTTCCTCTAACTGAGTTTAGATAGATTGCAGGACAGAGTTGGCTCCGGGTCCAAATTTTCGGACCCGGACCCGTCCAGACCCGGAATCCGAAACTCGAGTAGTGGCCATAATGCACAAATATTTAAAAATTGTCAATGCTACATCCTACAAATACAAAAATAGCAAAAGACTTGCTAAATTTTGATTTTTGACTCAATAATGTTTGCTTTATATAAGTCTTATCTTTCAATTTCAAACGATTATTCTGGACCCGGATTCTGGCAGCACTTAGACACGAACCCGGTTGCCAACTCTGGTTCAGGATGTGTCTGGCTTTTTCCTATTCCAAGATCACTGAACGAGGAAGTCTGGGTGGTATCAAGTTTGGGAGGGAAAAGGGCATGCTCTAATTGGAGGTGGATGTTATATATTTAAAATGCTGTAAAAATAGCTATATATGTATATATATATTTTTTGCTGCCACGAAATAGCTTGTAATTGCTAAAAACTGTTAAAAAGACTTAGAAATCTAGCAAAACAGGAAAATATGATTAGTAGTCTGTTTAGTACGGTACGAAAGTTATCGTACCGTATTACTATTATACGGTTCGGTACAAAATTTCTTACCATACGTAACATGCGCGTACATATTATTGTTTAGTGCAGACAGTAAGACGCATACTATATTTTATGAAACCTGTACAGTTTATGCTGCACGTTTGACTGGCTGTTATAATGTTAGCCAGCTCTTGATAGCACTTGGTCTTGGTCTGCCTTGCAAACTGTCGTCATGTGTTAACGTGTGTGCCCAAAGCCCTCTGTAGGGGTCAATGCTGCAGGCCCTCAACAGTGGGTTATTACTGTATGGAAAAAATGTGGATAAACAAACAATAAACTACCATCTAATTGTGGGGCAAACACATGGCGCAATTATGGCCAAGACATTTTTGCACTTGCATACAGAGAGCGGATTGCAAAAAAGGCAAAGTTAGAAATTATATATATATATATGCCTATAAAGAAGTTTTTATTAATGGCAGCGGTTACGTAATTGATAAAATGGTCCAGTTTCAGTTAAACTGTTAAGATCATGATTTTCGTGTTCTTGCAAACCTTTCTTTCGCAAACGAACAAGTTTTCGAATACAAAGTCATTTATATACTTAGTCCTGCAAAGTTGAGAACTACGAAACCCTTGGGGTTCACCTCTAAAACCCTTTATTGCCAAAGAAAATTAAAGTACGTAACCGAACTGGTTCCTATGACTGAGTTTAGGCGACTACAGGGCTCTTAGGACGTCTTAAACAGATATCGTGTAACTTAATTATATATGAAAGGTTGGGGTGGTGGGGGGAAGGAAAGAAATGAGGAAAGTGTCCAGGTCAGGGATCAAATCTCCAAGTTTCAGACCTCCTTCAGACTGCGCCACCACCCCCCCCCCCCCCCGGTGGGGTGTCATCAGGGCTTCGGGCCTGGTCTCTTGGTACGGATCAGAACT
The DNA here is from genome assembly GCA_030248195.1 of Trissonchulus latispiculum. Classification (NCBI taxonomy): domain Eukaryota; kingdom Metazoa; phylum Nematoda; class Enoplea; order Enoplida; family Ironidae; genus Trissonchulus; species Trissonchulus latispiculum. Next base: position 32,354 of record JASAND010002541.1, read on the forward strand.
TGAGAGAGTTCGTCTGTGGGCGGTTCGGGTGCCCTAATAACTGGAAAACTGTCCAGATCAGGTTTGGCCCTGAGTTTTTTGCTAGCCTGACAACACTTGCGTGTGTGCTAACAGCATTGGTCATGCGTAAAATCAGCGTTCAAAAAAAGCGTAGCAAATCCCACTGACCGTACGGCATATATAAGTTTGATTTGGAAGAAAACCTTTTTTTTGAAGAATAACGAACTTATGGTTCAACAGACATCGGAACCTTACAACGACCTGTACCGTAGTCTAATGAAATAGTCTCATAATTAATGAATCTAAGCCTAATCTTAAATTAATTTAATGAATTAATTAATTAATTAAATGAATTAATTAATTAAATTAATCGTTTTTGTAGGAGGATGAGTCGATGGCTTTACGATATAAGGATCTGGTTGTGAGCTTTGAGGGAATTCTGGCCAAAGTCTGTGTCCAGGAGCAAACCGATGCGGCCCATTTCCCCATAAATCTGGGCCTGAATGCCTTTCGAGTTTTCATCAATGAATTCTCATCCACCAAAAAGACCAATGTGGTCATGAATAAGGTCAAGGTAGGTAGTAGTCGGTTTCTTAATAGTTTCTTGACCTTTTTGTGTAGAATAGAATTTCTTCTGAAATTTCAGAACCAATGATTTTAATTTCGCTAGATGGATAGGTTTCTCTGCTCTCACTGCTCTTTGTGTTCTGTGATCTGGGTCTTTTTGAGTTTTGTACTTTGTTTTTCGCAAAAAATTTGAAAATGTTTTCCTCGTGAAAATAGTCACTTCGATATTATTTCCTCCAACGAGCATAAATATTTTGCGTTAATTTATTTTATCTGTTTACCTTATTTGTTTGCTACTTTTTCTGTTTTAGAATTTCAAAAAGAAACGAAGAAAATCGGATGTTCTTATTGTAAGTTTGATTTTTTCAAAATTTCAAAACTGGCTTCTTAGTTCTGGTTCTAAGCTGTTTCTAAAAGTGGGCCCTGAAATAACTGAATATTGCGGAAGCTTTTAAGGGTCGGTCTCAGGTACTAAAGCTTTAAGCAATTCGGAGTTCACGCAAAAAGCAATGCACACAGAACGGAGTACCAGAACTCACATCACGACTTGGGTTATTTTGGGTTGCCTAATGACATTTAAACTAAAATTAAAACTAAAACTGAAACATTTTGTGTTTTAGCAACATGTTGGCCACAGATTTAAGGCAGACATTGTTCATGTGCCGACCTACTGTGAAGTCTGCAATCAATTTATGTGGCATGCTGAGAAAATACTCATCTGTTTTGGTAGGCTTAATTTAGCATAATATTGTGCTTTGTAAACAATAATCATAATTAATTGGATTAATTTGCCTGCAATTTACTGCAGTAGGCAGAACTTCATTACGTCGATTCGCATTTGGAAGAATTTGCATGATTTAGATGATCGTATGATGAGTGAAACGATCTGGCTACTGTAACTGACAATATTATTTTCTGAACGAATTTACGAGTTTCAAAGCAAACGAGAAACGAAAACAGGATTTTGGAATTATTTTATCTATTCATTGTGTATTTTCGTTTTATTTTAGGTTGTAAGATTAGCTGTCACAAAAAGTGCCATACGAAACTGACCGTTCGATGTACAGCTTCGTCTTCCACGAATTTGGTAAGAACTTTTGATTTCACTGTTTGAACATTTTTATAGGGAATGGGGTCACTCCAGATTTTAAGAAAAGGATATATCAATTTTTGAGGATTCTATGGGTAAAGATAATATTTGAAAGGTTCTAAAGGTTGTAAATGGTATTTTAGGTTCGATGTAGAGTTAGTGTATAATATGCCTAACACAAGAAAATTCCTTCAAAACCTGACATGTCAAGTTTTTGACTGAAACATAAGTCCAATTTAGGCAAGCTGTTTTGTACTTTTTAAATCATCAAGTTGTTTGCTGTTGTGTGTAACTCGTTGTGTAGCTTTGAATTATTCTTCCTCTGTTTAGACACTTGGAATGGGTCGATTTTTTGGTGCAGAGCTGAGCTCTCTGGTAGACGAAGAGTGTAGCGTCCCAGTTGTGCTGGAAAAGTTGCTCCAAAGCATTGAGCTTAGAGGTCTCTTTGTGGAGGGACTCTATCGTAAATGCGGGTCTGCGGTTCAGGTCAAGGCTCTACGCAAAACCATTGATACTACGCCTGGTACGTGTGCTATGATTGAGGTTAGCTTTAGTCCAGTAGGTAGGTAGCTGCATCCTGAAGCCCTTTAGGTGATGAGAAGGTCTGGTGCTTTCCGAACCCGATCGAAAATAGGGTTAATAAATTTTGCTCCATGGAAGATTCTACATTTGTTTGAAGCTAAAGCCCGTAACTCCTCGGCCGAGAGAAGACAGCTAAATATATATACTGCAAAATTGGATATCGCAGCAACTTCCAAGAAAACGTCTTACACAACTTAAGGGGGGGGGGGTCGCCGGGTACCAAATTTTATGGTCACCGATTACGCTCATTTTCGGGTATAATATACCCCCTTAGTTGGCCAAAAACAAGACAAATTTTTAGAGTCCAGGGTCAATCCAGTTTAGAGATATTTCAGTTCAAATCCCTACAATTTAGTATTTGCGCCAGTATGCCTCGCTGAGGGCTTCGAAGTCGTGTACACATAGGACGACAACAGACTACGGCATGACAAATACATCAAATTAAAGCCCCTAGTTGGGGCTATTTATTAGTGCATAAATAACAGTGGCAAGCCAAGCAACGAGCGAGAAACGGCATTTGAACGATTCGGTAATGCTCATTCCGACTGTCATTTGCTGTAAACTTTAACTCGCTCTAACTTTCTTATACTGCTTTGTAGAGACTTGGTGTAAGAAGATAAAATGTTCAGGACATCGAGAGCTTCAATTTGATATAAAATATGGCTATATTTGAAAAAATTGAAAATTTGACATTTTTGGCACATAGGTGTCCGCCATGCTGTCGTAGTATGTAGCCAACGCAAAACACAGGCTATTGGCATAAAATTTTACACACATATTGGCATTATGCATGCCAATTAGCACACCAAATTTTATTGAGATATCTTAAGTTTTGGCTGACTTATAAAGCATTAAACACGAAAATTTCGAAAAATGATGAATTTTGAGGAAAAATGAAATTTCTGCTACCAAAACTGTGAGCTACTGAAAAGCCTGGACAGGGATTGATTATATTCAAAATAGAGCTCTAGCAATGTACTGTGCTAATAACTAAACGCGAAGTTTCTATACCGAAGGGTTAGTTCAGGACAGGACAAAACGATCAACGAGCTACACATTTGTAGAGCGATTTTGAGCAAAAACCGCCTTCCCCGAACTTTGTAAATTCGTATAAAATAAGCGGCCCTACAGGAAATAATGTCGTATAGATATTAGCACTCTACCTAGTCCAGATTAGGTTTACACCAAGTTGTAGCCGATTTCCTCGCACACAGCGCTCAAACTTTTGGTAGCAGAAACATTTTCCTAACTTTTTCATTTTCCTATGTTTAACACATGTCGGGGTCACCTTTGGAGGGCTATTGTGAATGATAGGAAAAGTTTTGCAACAAACGCACTTGTCTTGTTTTGGGGACCCATGAAGACTACAAAATATGTGAAAATGAGAAAAATCGGAGATGGTCGAAAAATCGCGACCCCCCCCCCTTAAGGTGCTGGTTTCCTTTCGGGTATTTTTGACTCCTACGGCTTTAATCCTTTACGCAAAGGGCTAAAACTTACGCAATAACCTATTTCCGAGCTCCTTAACATTCTGGGACCAGTCCCGTATTTTTAGGCCAAAAGATTAAAAAGTTTTGGTTTTTGGCCTTAGGCTCCCAGTAAGTAGACAAGACACGGAATTGGTTGGTATGGCTGGAAAGAGGACTCGAAAATGAACATTTTTGCTCTTACAACCTTTGAGCTATCTCCACTAATTAAGTCAGTATAAGCAAAAAACTGTTTCTTGGGTCAAAAAATGGCCATTTTCGAGGAAATTAGTTTTTTCAAAATTACTGCCACTTGTTAAGGACAAAATTGGCTTAGTTATACTCAATCGACACATCGTCCAAATGCACATTTTATGAAAGCGTATTAGCCGGACTTTATTGCTTTCAGCTAGAGATTTGGCCGAAAAACCATTTTGGCAAAACTGCGATTATTTTGTTTCGAACATCGATTTCTCAAAAACTACTAGACGGATTCCGGAGATTTTCGGCAGAATCGAAATTCGCACTTCTGCGGAGGGACGTTTTTCTTGGTTTGGGCTAAAACATATTGAGTAGCAAGAAAACTCAATGCGAAGTTGCGAAATTTCGTGTTACTGTGCATTTGGCCGATTTTCTCGACCGTTAAGACCTGCTGAGCCAAATCCAAATTTACGTCCCTCGGCCCATATGCCCTTCATATCGTGGCACAAAAAGAACTTTTGGCCGATTCTTCAGTTTTGAGAAATCGATGTTCAAAAACTTTTGGTCTATATTCATCCTGTTAGATGTCAGCTTGTCAGAAAATTTCTGCTATTTTTTGCTAATTTTGCCAGTTCTGTAAGCTCATGTGAATGTACAGATAATAAACTTTAAAACGATGTATAAAGCTCTTTGCAACTCCCAAAATTGCGAAAGTTATAGCGTTTCAAAAAAAATCACCACAAAAGCACTGCACAAAAGGATACCACCACCTTAAGCCAATTCCCTGTGTTTGGTTTCTAATTTTCCAATTCCCATGTTTAGAGCAGTTGGCAAATGGCAAATCCTGGTGCCGAATTTTTTCCTTTTATCTCACGACTTGGCGGGATAATATTTACATGCAACATCGATAACATCGTAATAACCTCAAAAAATCATATAAAACTTAAAATTCTCTTTTCAAATAAGCAAGAATTTTCAAAAAATGTTAAAAAGTTATTACTTATGTCCAGTAAATTCGAAATCGCTGGGCATTCTGTATCCTGACACGGCCTTGTTCTTTTTTTCATTCACTACACTTTCCAAATTAACTCTTGCAGTTGCTAATGGAATACTCAAAGGTTACACCTATTATAGCTACTTTCTTCTTCTGTTGCACCTTGTACGTCATGAAACCTGGCCAGTTGATGTTGCAAGTCTGCTTAGCTGTTATAACGTTGGACAGCACCTACAGGGAATTGGTCTTGGTCTGTCACTCTCATGTGTTTATGCGTGTACACGTCAATCGATTACACGCTTTTGTATGTGCCACAGGACCCGGCAAACACATGGCGCAATACGGCCAAGAATTTTTGTTGTACTATTAGAATTTAATCGATGATAATTTAATTTACGATATGATTTGGCGTCTCCTGAACTTTTTAGCTAAAATTACAATTTTTCGTGAAAATCGACCAAAATTTTCAAATTTTGCTGCAAAATTAAGAAATAATCGAAAATTTTAATGAAATTAGCGTTAAGTTTTTGAAAAATTTTAGTAATTTATTCTTGAGGGGTGCAAGCCCCCTTGAAAATTCCAGTTCAAGGTACAAGCACCCTCAATGATTTCTGGGGTCAAGCCCCCCAGGACCCGACCCTATGTTAATGTATTGTATTACAGCGTTTCTTTTTGCCAAGTATTTTGGCACTATATGAGGTAACAACTTAGCCAAATTTGGTGGCTTTTGTTCTGATTATCAGTGTATAATTGTTGAACGTTTGCGAAAATTGCGTAGAATTTGCTGTTTTGAGTAAAAGTTTAAGTTTGTCCGATTTTTTAATCTGTTGTAAGGAGCATAGAGTGCACTGCACTGCACTTGTGCTTTGAACGTTATTCATATTTAGTTCCGATTTCAGCTCATTTCGCTGAAGCTCGTATGGCTAAGTTGGCTAGAGAGTCTGAGCGTTATGCAGAAGACAGTGGGTTCGAGTCCCGTCTTGAGCTCCAGTTTTTTCGGGTTCTTGGTGGTATACAACGTTGGGGTCGCCATTTACAAGCATTGGAGTGTTTTTATTTCCACACGTTTTGTAGTTTCAGTTGCAGAGGCCACAAGTGCGATTGTTGCAAAAATTTTACTATATATCATTTGCGATACGTAGCTCTTTAATTGCGACCGCGACTGACATGCGTTAAAGACAAAAAACAGTTGTTTTGTGGAAATCAGAAACGTAACATGACTCTGTGACACTGAAATTGTGTATTTATGAATGATTGATTAGTAATTAATTAGTGCATAATATAATCAACAAAATAATGAAAGTGGAATCATGTTTAGGTTACTACGGCCTGTGTTTTTTGATTTTTATCTTTTATTTTAGATTTTGATCAGCTAAATCTGGAAGATACCAACATTCATGTGGCCACAACCCTAGTCAAATCCTTTTTTCGGGAACTCCCTGAGCCCCTTATGACTTTCCATATGTATGAAAATTTCCTTCATGTTGCAGGTATCGCCGCATATATACGTTAGACTAAATTCTCCTTTTAGTTGTGCATTTTAGCATTTGCTCTTGCTGAAACGATTATGGCTTTTTATGCAACTGGGTTGACGTTGACGATTTTTAAGATTGAAAAGACTAATTTAAAAAAAACTTTAGTTTTTGTGATGAGTGGAACGCGTTTAGTCAATATTTCAGACTAATAACTACGATTTTCATGCTTGCAATCCATCCTGGTATTCCTTGGATGATAATGTGCTAAATTTTTCACAGAGTGAGGCATTCAGCCCCCTAAAATTCGCCTCAACTAAAATTTCTCACGGGACCCCCCCCCTCTTCCACATTCCCGGCTACGCACCTTGATTGCTCAGTCCATCCCCCTTTGACCGATTTCTGCCCAAGATTTTGACATTGCTTCGTATTCTGTTTTCTTTTTCAGAAATTCTTGACGAGAAGGAGCGACTGCGCTGCATCTATGCCATGGTTGACATGCTGCCGAAAGCTCACAAGTCGGCGCTGGAAAGGCTTATGTATCATTTGGCACGGTAAAAGCTTACTTTTTTAGGTTTTTATTTTCTTTATTTTAGCATGTTATTTCTTGGTTGTTATAATAGTCTTTTGCGAGCTTCTTCCTTCCTATAACTATGTTTATAAGATTTAGCGTCTACTTTGGTCTGGCCTTACTGGCTGCTTTTAGCAGTTATTTTAGTAAGTGCAGGTTCTTGAATGACTTACCCTCCTCCAACCTTGTCTAGATGTTCTGCTTTTATCTAACATTATCTTAATTAAGAATTAGATATCTGCATTTTTGCTAAATTTTTGTTCAAAAATTTTATTTATTGTTTGTTCATAAATTTTTTGTGTGTAAGGGTTGCCCATCAGGAGGAAGTGAATCGTATGTCTAGTCAGAATCTGGCGGTGATCTTTGCCCCCTGCTTGCTCAAACGGTGCTATGCGGTCAAGGCCCAGGAACAGCTCAATGATGTGGACAGGCAGACACTGTAAGCAGAACTCTACCTATTACCTACTGTACAGACTTTAGAAAAGTAGGAGCTAGTGTTGAAGTACGTACTATGTGCTGTAAAAAGATAGATCCGTGAAGGAAACAAGGCATTATCTAGTCTGAAAGGGAATATAGTCGGGTGAAACTGACTTATTTTTAGGCCAAGGGGGCCCCATGGATGGGGGACTCACTTAAAATGGGGGGCGTATTTTTGGAAAATTTTTTCAAATTTTTGCGGGTTTTTGTGTAAAAAACGGCTAAAAATCTCTAAAAAATGACGAATTTTAAACGGTGTTTAGGCTGAATAGTGAAAATTTCAATTTTCGTCAAAACTCCGGCGAAGCCGGAAAATTTTCTGAAAATTTAGGGTAAAAATGGTAAAATTTGGCAATTTTTGGGGTTATGGGGGAGGTCGGAAGTTATGCCCTCCCCCCCCCCAGTAAAAATAAGCCAGTGAATAAGGTTTGCTGTGCATCAGCAAGCTTGAATGGAGCTGTAACCATTGAGTTCCTGTTTCTCTGATCACAGATATGTCCCTTTTCACAGCACCAGCACCAGCACCGTTGAAGCATGACCGGGGGAAAGTGTTCGTCTCTCTAGTAAATTTTTCGTTAACTCGTTTTTTGTAATGATTCTTAGAAAGGCATTTTGGCCTTACATGCAGTCTTCTTTCTTCTACGTTTAAGGATACTTTGTCCTAGCTGTTTTCGTTTTATTGCAATGTTTGCAGCTGCATTTTTTACAGTTTGCACTTTGCACCATAATTGTGCAGGCGTGACCTATCTGAGATCAGAAGTGTACATTGGTTTCTGATGTAATAAGTAATACGTCGTATGGGGGTGGCTGGCCTTTTTTATGGCCGTTTTCTGTATTAATTTCATGTAAACGTTATAAATATACACGTTAGTGTTATTTGCATCGTACACATACAGTTGTACATTGTACGTTACATAAAACATGTATACGTACCTTCATAATTTACATTACACTAGAAGCCCCCAACCCCACAATCATTCGGTTCTTTCCTCTATATAGTACGCTTGCCAGTATCGTCTAGGCTGGGCGCGCTGCCTGTAGCCTTGGCTGCAACCGGAGTCTGAAGTCTTGCCGGGGCAGAGCTTCTCTGCTTTGCCAGCTTACCCACAATAATAGCAGTCTCACTTTGTTTTTGTTGGTGTTGTTGTTGTTGTTGTTGTTGAGGTTGCGCTTTGCCTGCTCCTCGAAATATCCGGGGCGATTTCGGCATATCCGGTTGCAGCGGGAGCTTCTTTTTCCGGTTCACCGGAGCCACGTCGTGCGGCGGTGAGGGTGAACGCGGAACGACGGCTGTCGCTGTAATCGGTTTGACTAGTCGGGGGAATTCTTCGTACGTTTCCTTCGGGCCTTTTTCTCGTCTCTGAGCACTGAAAACGTCCTCTGCCAGATGGTCAAAAACCGAAATATCCGAAAACTTTTTCAGCGTTCGCATGGTGGGCTCTTTTCCGCCCTGTTGTGTCGTTGGCTGGTCGCTTTCGGTTGGTGGGGCTTCCTTTAGACCGTCTTCGCTTTCGGTGATGTTTCCGGCTGACTTGCCTTGCTGGATGGGGCCTTTTTCGTCGGATTTTGAGAATTTGTCGGATTTCGGTTTTGTCGTTTTTTCGGGACTTGACTGCTGTTGTTGCAGTTTTCGTAAACTGTGCTTCAGTTTCTTGATTCGAGCCGTTAGGCGACTTCTTTGCAAGTGAATCAAAAAAACTGCGATCATTGCGGTGGCAATAAAAATAATCCAAGGCAGTATGATTAGTGGCAAATATTTGGCGCACTCTTTTTCCATTATTTTTTAATTCTCTGGGAAAATTGGAATTAGCTTAAGACATTTCAAAGTATTTTCTATTGATCGTCTGCACAGCGTGGAATATAATATACAACGTAGTGGGATAGATCTCTTGACGTTTTGTTTGTGTTAATATTTTTAATTTTTAGTTTTTGTTTTTTTATTTTTTTATAGATGTATCCGAACTTTGATTGATGAAAAGCTGCGTCAGTATTTGAACACCATCAGCGACATTGTAAATTTGGAAAGTGCTGTCGTTAAAGTCTCAGATAATCTGAGAATTATTGAGCAGGTACGTATATACGTTTTGTATAGAGGTATTTGGGTGCTATCGCCCCCCCCCCAAACGAAAACTATTATAACGTATATAATTTCAATGTATTGTTATTACTTGGTTGTGATGTACGTGTCACTTGTAAAACGCAGTTTTTTTAATTTCCCAGTTTCTTAGCAAACTTTATATACGTGTGTATATGATTTGTCTGCAGTCTAGGTATTTATTTATTTGAATTATATATTTCCATTTCAGCGAATTCAAAGTGACGAATCTACGGACCTTAAGCATATGGAATCCGCGCGGCAGTTGTTTGCTGAGCAGTTGGAATTTTTGGATAGAGAAAAGTTTGTTTTTAGTTAATATATAATTGATGAAATAATAAAATGTTAAATTTCCCATTCATTTTGTTTTAGTCTAGTTTTGCTATTCCACGCTTGTACTGTCACAGCAGGTCAGTAGGCACAAGTCTCTAGAAAGTAGCGAGTATGGACAAGACTGACATTAAGTGACGCAAACAGGCCATTTTCGATAGCAAGCTGGGTATTAGCGTTCCTGGTCTAGCATTTGTAGGCCTTGTTACCAGTCGCTGTAAAAACGTTTTAGTGTAAAGAAAGTGAAATTGCTATAGGAATGCTGTTTACACAGTTTTCCTTGAGCGGGTTCAGTGCCTGTCAGAAATGTACCTATAACTTCTGTATACAGGAATCAGGGGTCGGAATCTTGGGTCGGGATGGCCGAGTGGTCTAAGGTTTGGGCAGAACTTCCAATCTTACGGTCGGTGGTTCGATCCCCGGAGGCCACAAAGCTTTCTCGACTCTAGCCAACTTAGCTATCCATCCTTAACTGGTCGGTAGATGGGTTCCACTACGGTTGGAAGGTAACAGGAGTCTGTGTAGGAGGGCCGGCCCCCTTCCACGGATGCAGTCATCATTTGAGGTGACACTCCTGGCTCTACGGCTGAGAATTCGGGGATGAGCACCGGCACCCCATGTCCTGTGGCAGGACGGAGATATCTCCTGGGGTATACCTTTACCTTTACCTATACAGGAAACAGCATTGTACTGTTAGTGACTGTCTGATATGCCCTGAACCTTGCAACCTTCTTTTTAGCATTATATACCTTAATTTGCATAGTATTTATTTTAGGGAAAAGCTGCTGGAAGAGCTGCCCCCACTGGCACCAGTTGCATCCAGTGAGGACGACTGTGTGACCTCTTCGGACGAGCTGGAACCAGGGACCGGATCCGGGGGTGCCCGAGGGGGTAGTCCGTCCCCGGGGCGGTCAGGCGGTCGACGCGCTTTGCGAAACCAGCAGCATCAGGATTCTGAGGAATATGCCTTGGATTGGGCATTGCCTCGTAAGTTTCCCCTCTGGGTGACCAAGGAAGGGAGGGCGGGCTTAAATACTTTCTGTGTTTTAAAAACTGCTGTGGTTGAGCAAAATGATGTTTTCTTTTTGTTAGTTTTTAGGCTAACGGAGGAATGGCGGGCAGTGTTTTTACTACGTTGTTCGAATGAGAAATTAGGCGTATTATTTACTGTATACAATTTAGAGAATGCCACTCCAAATTTTATTCAGCGTTCTTATTCGAAGAGTTTGCTTAGATACTCTCCCCACCTAGACCCCATCTGTGGGATGAAGAAATGCAGGGGGAGCGTATACCTTCTGAGATTCTAGTCTCTCAAACTGCGCTTACCCCCAAACTTTGTAAAAATCCCATTGTCCCTAATTGATCTCAATTTACTGTAGCTTTGTTTATTTTCCTGTCTACTCTACACCATGCAATTTTTTCTGTCCCTTAAAACTTGCTGTAGCATTGCACTGCTGACAACAATTCTTTTCTTTTCATCTTTGATTTGACATAATTAGCGTCTTTTTGTAATGTTATAAGGTTCATTAGTAGTTCAATATGGGATGATCAAACCACATTAACCGATTTACACCTTACATATAGCTCTGTGTCCCTGTTTCAGCCTTCATTCCACGTCTGCGTCATCTGACCGTCGGTCGCGTGTCATCGTCGCCGCGTCCAGGCCGCCGCCCTGCCCGACCCTCCAAACGATTTCGCAGCCAGATGAAGGCTGCCGCTGCCTGCCCCTTTTGCCAGTTCAGTTGGATGCATACGGCGGAGGGGACCTCCTTTGACCCCAAGCAGGGTCGGGCCGCCCCCCTCCCACCACACCTCCTGACCTCCTCCGATGCTCGGCGTAGCTGTAGCTGTGATAGTGAATAATAGATTAAGTAGGATGTTTCTTTTCTTTGTTCCTTTTTTCTGAACCTATGTATGGATTTGTTTTCCTTTAGAAATGTTCGTTTCCCTTTCTAAGTACCCATTACTTTGCTTGTAATGGTCAGACTTTTAGAGTAGTGAAATTTTGACATTTCCCGATCGCTTTTAAATAAATTGGATAATTCTGCCTGCAGGATGTTGCGGTTTCTGACTGAATTATTGGATAATTTACAATTGGTTCCAAGTAAACTAATTTAGTTTCGGATGTTTCATCACAATTACATACTTTGCGTTACATTTAAATTTAACTTAAATTTTGTTAAAATTAGAATTGATTTAACCCTTAAATTCAAAAATTTCTTCTGCGACTGCTTGCTGTATTTTGCTGCAGCCATTTTCTTGTTTTTGCAAAGATGCTTTATAAAACTTGGCTATTATTTTTATTTTCACCGCTAAATCGATACGCACAGCATTATTTTTCACCGTTGTCATTAATTTGCAAGCACGGCCCTGTTTAGCTAGCTAGAAAATTTCTTGCGGTTATTGCTTTGTAGTTGTTATTTTGTGTTTAGGGTTTTGGCTTTTTGTTTTTATTTATACACTATCCCTAAGCAATGTTTTACTATTGTGCTTTCGCTTCACTGCCGGACCAACTTTAAGTTACGTTTTTCTGTAGACTTTGTGTTATCTTTATGTTTATAGCCTAAGCTTACATGCAACATGTATAATATTGTGCCTAAGTTTCCCCCTTTTTGTTTATGCTATTTCTTATTGGTTAGTAATTTTGGCAAGGTTTACATTGACACGATTCTGTCTGCCTTAGCAATGTCTAATTGTTTTTTGAGTTTATATTGAAATTTGTTTTGTTTGATTTCTTTTGTTAGCATTGTTCGTTTTGTACTTTGAATGTATTATTCTTTATTCTTTTTATAGATAGTGTAAATTATTGAGTATATAATTTTTATTTGCATAATATAATGTTTTTGATATGTGCTCTGTTCATATCGTCCATTTTATTACGTGTATATATATATATAACTGCGCTTAGCACTATATCAAGTATATCATGATGCAAGTGTAATATTTATGTAATGAAATTTGCGGTTCGGTGGTTTGCTTGCAATTGTAATTAGCTCGTTTCTATTAATGTTTTCCCGAAATTAGCCCTCATTTCTTTGTGGTTTCTGAAAATGTATTTCCTGGTCACATTTATATTTATAGGAAGTTTCAAAACCTTTAGTTGATATTGTTTTGCTGAATTGTAATTACTTTAATGCTCCAGTACACATAATCTGCTGTTATTTGTAGCTCTCTGTCAATATATGCAAGCTTTGTCTTATTATATATTGGATTTTACGGTGATTGTGCTCGCTTTTCAGGGTATCACTGTTATTTTATGTGCCTTTGAGATGAGACGTAAGTTCGAAGTTCGATTAACCTTTTTTCTAGTTAAAAGTTTTTGTTTTAAGATAAATTAATTGAACTTTTAATTTTGAGATGGGTAGCAATTAGTGTTCGTTAATTGAAGCAAATGAAAACATATACTTTTTGTCGTGTCTTGCTGTTGTCTATGCAACTGAGTAGTGCAGCAATTTTTAAGTTTGTTTTTTTCTGTTGTGTAGAGACTTTAGAGATTTTTCTTTGTTCCAGTAATGTGCATTTTGTGCGTTTTTGCTAATTGTTTTGTACCTACCTGTTGTAATGCAATTGTTGCTTTGTGTGCCCTGTTGTGTTCTTATTAAGTGGAATGTTACTACTGTAAAGCTAAGCTTAACGCACATATATTATGTACTGCGATGTTATTGATTGTTTTTGATCAAAGTATGGTTTTATACCTAAATAAAGAAAATGGAGCGTTGTAATTTCTAAGTAGATTGAAATGGTAATTTGGTAGGACAAAGTAGTATTTATAGGAAGCAGTGAACGACCCCTGTTTGAACCCCGTACCAAGAGTACATAATGATAAGAGTATGCCACTAGGCAAGCTCTCTCAGAGCAAAAACTATGCTCTGCTCGGTAACGGCCCACCCCCCGCAACCCTCGCAAATCAGTACCTAGTCGAAACGGGGGTACGGTCACTCGCTCTATGTTTACGTACTTAAGCTCGAAAACACAAGCAGTGCGTGCGTGATTTTTAGAACGGAAACATAGCGCACGAAATTCTTTGAAGTGGTGCGTCTAATTTGCGGGGGGTGGGGTGGGTCGTTAGCGTGCAGAGCATAGTTTTTGCTCTGATAACGTAGAGTGTGTCTAGTGGCACACTTACATTATGTACTCTTGCCCGTATGTTTATACGTATGTACATAGGGCCGGTGTTAGAGAGGTGATCAATTTGTGGGGGGGATCGGTTAGCCGATACTGCGCATAGCATAGTTTTGGCCTTCGCTGCATAGTGTGGAGACTGTCATACTCTTAACACTATGTATTCTTGATTTATAGCTTTTGCTGCTAAAGATATGGATTATTTGATTTCTGCAAAAACAAGATTTTGACGCCTGTATCTCACGATAGGGAACAGGCAGGAAGATAGTTTTAAAAGCAAAATGTTGAACTCAGCGAAATCTCAAATGAATATAGTCGTAAGTATTCAGCTGCTGCCCAACTGGATGCAAATCCGAAGTCAGTCTTTGGTTCAACTTTTCGATAGTTCAGCGTTAACCTAAGCTTAACCTAACGTAAGCCAAGAGTTCATAATTGCACCGCATAAATGACTGCGATGGAACCAGTCACCGGATTCAACCCAGCTTTTTTAGAATTTACCATAATTTTTAGGGAGTTTTTGGTTTTGAAACTGAAATTTTAAGTTTAATTTTTGTGAAGTATTTTATACTGCCGCAAGGGGTATAGTTGTAATGGGTTGACCCATCTGCACTCGTTTGGCGCGGGGGATTTCTGACCTATCTTCAACGAATGTCCTTAGAACGCAAATTATTTTGCAAACAGTCACTGCCTGATCGTTCTCATATTACCGAAAATCGGGCATTATTTGGCTGTCACTTGATTGGCTAATTCTCAAGAGATCAATAAATAGCTAAGACTGCAGTTATTATTTTCCTGTGAAAAAAGTACAGCACTTGCATCGTCTTTGTTTCATTACCTTTTCTTTGACTTCAAATTTAGATAACAAATAAATTGTTTAAAATTAACAATAACATTAAATAAAATTAAATATTTAATTAAATTAAATTAAAAATTAAATAAAATAAATTAAAAATTAACAAGATAAATCAAATTTTCCCTCAGCGGATAATTCGGAAAAGTCAGGGTGATGCAGAAGAGTGTCCGCCTTGCTGTGTTCCGGGATATCGAAAGAGTCCGAAACCCTCTTCAAATTGATTTTTTTTACTTTTTAGAATATTGGCAATTGCTGCATGCAATATCACAAGTGCGGACAGCCGAACGGCCATTATTTGGTTTCAGAAACCGCAAATGTTGGGGAGATGAAACTACTCAGTTGCTAAGGTCACAGTAAAACAATACGCATTACACACTTTGAAAGAAAAAACTATAATTAACTCTGCTCTACTCTTTTCTAAGATTTTTGTATATACATACTTTACTGCTCGTTTGCTTACTCATTTAAGCGTTCCTTAGGTTTCTGTTGTTATTTTAATCTTTTAAAATTGGTTAATTTAATGAAGTTAACTTCATAACTGCGACTTTGCTAAACAAATTATGTTGTATCTCCACAACGGAAGAATCAGAGCAAATCTATATCACTTCATAACTGTGACTTTGCTAAACAAATTATGTTGCATTTCCACAACGGAAGAATCAGAGCAAATCTATATCAATCTTAGTTTTGAGGATTTTATTATTTGTTAGTATTTGAATGAGTTAAATAAGTTCATAACAGTTCAGTAAGTTGGGCAACAAGTAAAAATTGAATTCAAATAATAAGACAATATTCAGAAAAAAATTAGCTGGAAAGTTGAAAATTCCTGTTACAAATTTAATTACACCTGAACGGTTAAATCTCCCCCCCCCCGGAAAAATTCACCGATGATTTTTTCGGGGGGGGGGGGGGAGAAATTTCAGCGGTGATACTTTGCCGGGGGGATTTCTAGAAGAAAAATTTTCAGTGACAGCGGCAAATACTACTAGCGAGAGGGTAAACGAGGCCGGCCTTTGAGGCATAAACATGATTTTTGTGCATCGGGTTGTGAACTTGTGAACGCGAAGGAAGCACTTCATTGGCTAAAAAGTCTTGGCCATAGTGCATCATGTGTTTGCTCTGACCTTTCCAGTCAGACCATGATGCCCATTCAAGGATTTTACAATGATGTTTTCCATCCTTCACAAAGCGGGCACTGTAAGTAATGCTCCACTTACACGCAACAAGGTTTCTGCTTGTTGAACAGACATTTGACCCTGACATAAAACAAATGACAGCGGTAGACCAAGAACAAACCTTAGTAAGAGTCGTCTAACTTTATAACAGCATTGCAGACGTGGACTCAACGTTATAGGTTTTGTACAGAGAAAAATTGAAACGGATTCATGCACTTTACAACAGTCGTTTTCTGCATGTGCAAGTATATTATCATGTATATATGCGTGCAACAGTATGTTCATGGACAGTGTAGGCGTGAGTTGTTACAAAAAATTGTTTGTTATACACGACGTAATTCTGCCAGTCTTCGGCGACGTAGAAAATACGACCGCTGGCCTAATCAGCCACTTAATGATACTCCAAATCGTTAAACAGCACTATCACATCACAGAATAGAAATACCAAAGTTTTGCCACCTATGATCACTCAATGCCAAAGCTCAATAGGCTCTAACTGCCACAGGCCTAATTGAATTGGATCTCTTGCCCCAGCCCTTACATTTGATTTCTTGATCAACAGCATTTAAATTTTGTAAAGGGGCATACTAGTGGCTGACGAATTAAATTTTATCGGTAAGGAGCCTAATTATGGCCTCGTTTTTGCCGAAAACTTGCATGTTTTCTGGGGCACTGAAATCCGTTTTTCGGTTCAGGTTTTCGTTAGCTGATTGGAATTATCTTCATTTAACTTTTAGAACTTTCAATGTTTGAAATAACATGTATATACTGAACTTTCATTTGTCAGAATTTCACTAGTCAGAATTTCATTAGCCAGAAATTCGCTTGTCAGAATTTTATAAAAACAATTAGGCAATAAAGACGGCTGGTCATGATGACAATTTTATAAATAGTTACGAATGTTTTGCTAACAGCAAGGAAGATCTCTTTTCAAGACGGTTTGCCTCAACTGAGCTGGGCTAGCCCTTCCTTCCAAATCTTCCGAACGAGAAATGACGGATATGCCGTTTCATTGAAATCCAAAGAAGATGCAGTATGACGAAAATTCGGGTCGTTTCGCGAAAACGAGTAACCGCTTAACTGGATAATTTTCTCGAGTTTAAAGAGGTATATACTGGAGTTAATACACGAAGAGTTAATTTTAACTGTATTCTACTCTGAAAGATAGTACAACCAAAGATTTCTCAATTTTGAAAAAACTAGGAAAATAAGTTTCTCTCTCGAAATTCTGACTAATAAAATTCTGGCAACTGAAATTCTGACTTATGAAATTCAGATTATGAAAGTTCAATTTCTATTATTTCAAAATTTAAATTCTAACTAATGAAATTTTGATAAATGAAATTCTGACTGATGAAAGTTTTGCGCGATTGTAAGCGTCATATGCATATAGCGGTTCAGTGTGGCGTTGAGCGAATCCGCCTTTTTTGATTCAGATTTCCTTAGCTCGATATAACATGAGCTATCAAAAAGCTGAATCGGAAAACGACTTTCAGCCCTGAGCCTGAAAGCCCCCGTTAGCAAGTTTCCCGCAAAATCGGGAACTAAAACTTTTTGATCGCCTTGGTCTGCTCTTACCAACATAAAATTATATATATTTTTAAAATTTTTTGAATATATCAGCCTCCAGTATGCTCAGCAAAAATCTCAAGTTACTGCTGCTGGATAGGTGCGCAAGTGATCCGTTTATTCAACGCAAGAGTTTATCACATATCGAAATCGAAGACTTTTAAAACGCAGGTCACATTTACGGAATTCAAATTCAGATTATAGATCGCATACCCTGAGGTTTTACCTGGAGAAATCTCCCATTCTTGCAGGGCTGCCGGTGCTCATTTCGTTTCATTGCCCTTCAGCCATTGAGTGCCATCTCAAGTGATGACTGCAACCATGAACAAGCTCCTCAAGACAATCCCCCTATACAGACTCCTGTTACCTTCCCACATTCATGGTACCTATTTACCGGCCAATTGAGGATGGACTGCTGGGTTGGCTAGAGCTCACGGTGAACCGATATAGGCTTAATCCTTGCTCAACGATAGAGAAAGCGTTGTGCTAGGGTGGGTCTCGATCTCGAACCGTCGACTATCGGATCAGTGTCGTGCGCCCCAAACCATTCGGCTTCTCGGACTGACTAAGTTGACCATTAAATGTCCACTACCCTACTAACGAGAACACGCAATGAATGTTTAATCCAAACAATGCCATTTAACGTATGCATATTCTACACAAATATTAATATACCCTTAAATACGTATCACAACATCAATATATACAACAT
The DNA here is from genome assembly GCA_030248195.1 of Trissonchulus latispiculum. Taxonomy (NCBI): domain Eukaryota; kingdom Metazoa; phylum Nematoda; class Enoplea; order Enoplida; family Ironidae; genus Trissonchulus; species Trissonchulus latispiculum. The sequence continues at coordinate 50,630 of JASAND010002541.1, forward strand.
GAAATAAGAAACCGCTGAAAACAAGTGTTCTCGATTCTCCAAGATGGAGACCACCTTGAAGAACTCTCAAATTCGAAAACATGGAAAATAGGAGTTGATCTGGTCTATAAAAACGAACGTAATAGTACATAGAACTAGAAATTAATTATATATAATAAAATTATCACGCTTTTCACGAATAATAGAGTTAGCAATTTTTTGCCCCAAAAAATGAGCGGTACTCAAAAATCCTACATTTAACACATTATATTAATCCAAATTTTACAGCAGCTGCAAACTTTTGAACAAATATTTCTGTACTTTTATAACACGAAAAGATTGACGGCTAAACATTTATCTGGCAATAAGGCAAATCGGAATTATATACCTGCATAAAGTCACTAAATATTAACGGCTCTCAAGAACCGATAACGGTGAATCTAAAGTTTAAGCTAACAGTTCAGAGTATCCAAACCGTACGAACATTGTGGTCTTCTCAAGACCTGCACTCTAGAAATAAATACACCAAAACAGACAACAGAAACAGTAAGAAAAACAAAGCAAAACAGAACAAACTATCGCATTCGTCTCAGGTAAACCAGAGTTGCCAGCAGAACCGACAGGCCCGTAATCAGATAAATGTCCCACTCAGCGCCCAGGTGGCGATCCAGAACCCTCAGGGTCCACCAGTCCTTCTGTTTGGCGTAGTGAAGGGCAAACATGGCAAACAGTTTCATCAGGGCCAAGTTGACCGGGACCTGGGCCTCAGAGGACGTCTCGGCCGCCAGGTCGTAGAACCGTTTGGCCAGGTGAATGTCCTGCTTGATGCCCAGGCCCTGTTCGTGCATATAGGCCAGGTTGAACATGGCCTGAGCGTTATGCTGCTGTTCAGAGGCAATCTTATAGTGATGAACAGCCTGCGAATAGTCAACCGGGGTGCCCCGGCCATAGTAGTGATAGTCGCCCAGTTTCAGGCGGGCAGAGCCCGAGCCCTGCTCGGCGGCCCGCTCCCAATGGACCAAGGCCCGGGCATAGATCTCGGTCTGCGGGCCGAATAGGGCCGTCTGGCCCGAATCCAGCAGGTAGGCCACATTGCTCTGGGCCACCTCATAACCCAGCTCGGCCAGAAATAGGTATTTCAGGGCAGCTTGATCCAGCAGTCCGTCTCGATAGGCCCCATGGGCCTGCATCAACATCTCCGACCACCGGGCCCGTTCGGCCACATTCTTGTAGAGTTCGGTGGCCGTGTGACAGTTCCGCAGCATCCCGGTTCCGGTGGCATGCATCTGGGCCAGGTTGTAGAAGGCCAGGACGTGGCCGGACTGTGATGCCAGCTGGAAATACTTGATGGCCAGCTTATAGTCCCGCCTGACCCCAAGGCCACTGAAATACATCGTTCCCAGCTGCAGTTGCCCGTCAACCCAGCCTTGATCGGCAGCTGCCTGGAAATACTTCAAGGCTTTGGCATAGTCCCGTGGCACGCCCTTGCCCTGCAGATAGATGACTCCAAGCCCGCTTTGGCCGACCGGGTTCCCGCGGTCCGCAGCCCGTTTGAAATAGTCCAGGGCCGTTTTGTTGTCCGCCTGGAGGTGTTCATTGCCCTCCAGATACATCTTGCCCAGATAGGCATAGGCACTGGGGTTGCCTGCCTCCGCTGCCTGGGAAAAGTAGTGATAGGCCTGGTCATAGTTCTGCTCTAGGCCGCGACCCCCGGTCAGGTAGAGCTGGCCCAGACCGACTTGGGCCTGAACATCCCCCTTATCGGCCAGGAACCTGTAGTACTGGAGTAGATCGTTGTCCATCACATGCTGGGAGGACTGGGTGCCTTCAGCCTCTTCGGAGAGGCGAATTCGGGCAATGGCAGCGCCGCCGTGCGTTGACACTTCGCCGGCCACTCGTTCCGCCACCTTGCGATAGTAGGTCAGGGCCGTTTCACAGTTCTGGGCCACATTGATGTTGCTCCAGTACCGATAGCCTAGGGCCATCTGGGCCCAGGGATCACCGCCCAGCGCTCCGAACGTAAAGTAGACTAGGGCTTTGGCCTGGCTGGCATTGACGCCCACACCAGCCGTATAGAGGAACCCGAGGCCAGTTTGACCGCGAGGGGATCCTTTCAGGGCCAGATCCTCAAAGATTTCCCGGGCCCGGCGCGGATTCCAGGGCAGATGATCCCCAAATAGGTAGGCAAATCCTACCATCTCCAGGGCCCGCTGATTGCCTAGGACGGACGCTTCTTCCAACAGTTTGTAGGCCTTTCGAGTCACGGCAGCCCCGATCTGATGACGGGACCGGTTCAGCATCTGCTCCGCTTCGCTGAGCAGAGCCTGGGCTCGGCGCTCCTCAGCCGTCAGGGCAGGCGGTGGCTCCGGACGGGACCGACTGAACCCGGTCCGGGATCCGGGACTGCCCGGATAATCTTCTTCGTCGGCATCCTCGTCTTCTTCGTCTTCCTCATTCTCTTCAACATCGTCGTCATCATCATCTTCGTAGTAGTCCAGTTTGTCTGAAAGACAACAACGGAAAGAATTTAAATTAAATTAAACATTAAATAAATTTTAATTTAAAACGTTGGCACCACAAGTCCTGCGGCAGGGCAGGATGGAGATATCTCATTCACCTGGGCAAACCTTTACCGTTTTCTCTACTGCTAGTTCCAACAGGGGCACATTTATGGAGAGCGGGCGGCCGGCCCCCCCCAAACAAGACGTAAAGTAACAATGTTGTTGTCTGCGCGTAGCGTGGACATAAAAATTCAAAAACTCTAGCGCCTTTGGTGCGAAATTAATTTTTATTTCAGCGTTGTAAACCTTTCAATAGCAATTTTTAACATTTTCAAAACTTTTCGCGCCGTCGACACGAAATTTACTCGAATTTTGCTTCTCAAACCGTATTTTCAAAAATTTTTCAACTTCTGGGGGGCGCCGCCCCCAGATCCACCAAAATTTTCTGATGTTCGCTCCCGCGAAAAAAATTCAATGTGCGCTACTGAGTTCCAAGTTCCGACGACTGACCTGATCAGACCCGAAAAACTCGGACCAGGGTTCATGCGGACTTTTGGATTTCATTTTCCCGGTTTTTCCAGGTTTTTCCAGGTTTTTCAGACCCATTTTCCCGGTTTTCCTTCCAGTAAATAGTAGTAAATTTAGAAGATTATACGTAATTATAGCGACGATTCTATTTAATTTGAATCCATTTTGAGCATTTTAGCTATCGAACACAGTATTACATTGTTTGATTTTCCTGAAATTCGATATTTAAATTCTGAATTACTGTCCATCTGCGATAGAGGAGACTGCGCTAGCAAAAATCTGATACCAAAATCAGGCATAAACAAAAAATTTTGGTACTGTTGCAATGCAAAACTGCAAAAGAATACAAAAATTATCTTGTCCAGATTACTCCCCCCACTCAAAATTCTTAAAACTTTACCAATTGAGCTGAGCTGAAATAGGTATGGGTATGTTTTCGACCACGCTGAGTTCAAATATCGCAAGTTTTCAATTTCCCGAAATTCGAGTTTTTTTCGATTGGCAAGGGGGAGCAAGTGAAACCGAAAAAATTATTGTCGCCGATTTTGCTGAAAAGTCCATACAGGGGTTATCAGGGGCGCTGAGCACGAATCAGAAACTCGATTTATTTTCGATATCGAGAACCCCTGTACACAATTTTTCAGCAAAATCGGGGACAAAAAATTTGTCGGTTTCCCTTGGTCCCCCCTTGCGAATCGGAAAAAATAGAGTCTATAGATATCGAAAAACCAGCTCAATTGGTGAAGTTAAAAAGAATTTTGAGTGGGGGGGGGGTGGAAAAGACCCCACAAATTATAGATTTGCTATTTTGAAATTGGGGTATTTTGTTTACTGTTAATAGAATTATTATTTTGTGCAATTCAACGGTTTCTGCTCATCAGAGATGTCAGCCAAAAGTCAACAGCAAAAAACAGATTTTACGTTTTGTATTCGTAGTTTTTGGAAAAATATATACCGTCTGTTCCCATAGGCGATCCGCGATAAATAAGTTGGAAAAATTTAGAAAAATCACTGTAAAAATATGTTATATATAATATATACGTATATACATCCTGGAAACTTTGCTAGATCTGAAAAAAGTTAGAAAACGCGACAAATTTGACAAAATTCGGCGTTTTTTCAAAAAATTTGACTTCATCAAATTTTCGTCATTAATTTACTGAACATGATTTTTATTTGGCGAACGTCAAAATAGATTTCAGCTTCAGCTGTTTTGATTTCAGGGTGTATATATACTATTTTAATAAGTTTGGTTGACATTTTACTTTGTTGGCCGGCCCGCGACTCGTTTGTAGCGGTCCTGCCTTCCAACATTGCATACCGTTACTATAACTTTCCATACCATTCGAGGGGTCTGGGAGGCCAGCGCATCCAGAAGTTATTCTTTTCATTTTGAAGAGCCAAGAAAGTTTTTGAAAATTTAGACATTTTAGGGAGAATTAGAATTGTTCTCCAAAAACAGAGATTTTTTGAATCGTTTACTGCAAAAAGGGAAGAAAAACCACAAATCTATTTCTACACCACAAATCCATTTCTGCAAGAAATTTTTCCGGAAAAATCCATCCGTCACTGTTCGCACTAGCTGATATTATTCGCTTTCACAATCTCAACTGACACTTAAGCAGAGCTGAATAGTTAATACAACCATATTATTTAAGGTTATTCGTGCACTTTTCAAAAAATAATAGGTCAAATTTAGCAATTTTGCGGGAGGACAAGCTAGGCTTCAACATCTAGTTAGCTCACATTCGTTTGAAATTTCTAAAGTAAAAAATAATTTTTAGAATAATGATTTTGGCGGAAGCAGGCGAGTTGTCTCAAAAGTGTGTAACATGTTTCAATTTCTGAGAAAATTCTGTACCATTCATACAATTAGAATCCAGAAAACCAAATAAAGTGACAAAAATTAAGAAAGGACATAATTTAAAAATCGGCCTTATCGTGAAGAAAGTAGTAAGAACTAAAAGAGATGCAAGTTTCGTAGGTAAAACTTTAAATTCGTTTTTAAAATTTAAACTGGAAGTCATTAAATTTACACCAAAAATTCAAAAAATTTCTCTGACTCTCTCATTTTCCCGGTTTTTCCCGGTGTTCAGTGGCGTAGCCAGAAAAAAATTTCGGGGGGGGGCACATCCAAAAATTTTTTAACATTTACCCAGGTTTTTCAAATTTGTCATTCGCTTGTTTCAGGCAATTTTTCGGATAACATAACCTAAGGTTATGCCAACTGAACTTTTTAGATTTTCGGAGATACAATGCGTACATGCATATAAATATAGCAGCTAGCTACGCGGGGGGTCTGGGGAGCAGAGCCCCCCAGAAGCTGGAGAATTTTTGTGAATTGTACTAAAAGTCATAATGAAAACATTTAAAATGATTATATATATTATCATTCAAATCGCATAAATAAGGATAGTGCTATTTCAGATTCCTGTTCGCTTACTGAAACGATGTCTTTCTGTTTTCTCATTTTTAGAAAACAATTTCTACAAACTTGTTAGATTATAAGTGCACAAGGTTCGATCATTAGATAAAATAGGCGGGGCTCTGGGGGCGGCAGCCCCCAGTTAAAAGCCAGACCATTTTAGAATATGGTATAATTGAAACCTATTCCTTAGAGCACAGTTTGCTAAAATTTTAGAAAATTTAAAAACGTAATTTGATGTGCAAATTAGATTTTTCTGAGTCGATTAATAAAATTTGCGCATACGGCGCAAAAATTTTGTAAAATTTTCCCCGGCATGGAAAATTTCCTGGGGGGCAAATGAGTTTCGGGGGGGAATTCCCCCCCCCCTGGCCCCCCTGCCGGTGTTTCACGATTTCCCCTGATATTCCCGGTTTTTCCCGGTCGCATGAACCCTGTCGGACCACAGAAAACTACCACACAACACAAAAAACCTGGCGGTACTCACACCGGTGACCCCTAACCCATAAATAGCAACTTCCCCATAACCCAAAGACTTGACAACTATTTTTAACCTTAAATAATACTGTTATTTAAAAAACTTCCCAAAAAGGAGTTGGTGGGTTTTAGAGAATTCTTAGCCTAAAAACAAGCAAGTAAGTAAGTAAGTAAGTAGTTACCCATTTTACACACACGTTGTGGTAAGGTGTAAACATAAACGCCAAAAAGTATATACAACATTTTTTTCAAAAAATCCCCCCTCCCTCTTTTCGTTGATTCCTCCAACTGTGGGGGCCAGGCGCGTAGACAGGCCCCCGAAATTGTGGACTCCCAGAATTTTTCATGCAATGTGTAAAACGCCCGTCGCCCGTTTACAAAAATTTTAGTGCTTTAGGCGCAAATTTACTCTACTGAACTATCATCACACGGGTTTGGCATCACAAAACAAGGGCCAAATACCCTGTGTATACTTTGGAGGGACGCCCCATAAGCGACCTTCCCCCCCAAAAAGTGGGTGCCCTTTTTGGTACCAAATTTGCCCTGATAAATCGCATAGAAGGCCAAATTGTATATATTATAGGGGGGCGCGAGAGCGACCCCCTATAATATGGGTGTAAAAGGCGCTGCGCGGCCCTATGAGACTCGTTCGAGCACCGTGCCAGCTCAATACTGAACGAAACTCGGCAAGTTAAGTATCGTTGGAATCTACACGACG
>JASAND010002542.1:0-22132 GCA_030248195.1 Trissonchulus latispiculum
GAGCTATTTCCATTTGAAATTGTAAAGTTTACTGCTAACTTCATGATAAATTTATATTTTCGATATTTTTCACTTAAATTATAAAATGTAAGCTACAATCGCGAACGGTCAAACTAAAATTATTACTTCTGTGTATAGGCCCACGGTCGGACTAGCTAATTCTCACAATCATTCAAAAATTCAAGCGCGCAAGTCGAGTTAGGTGTGAACTCTCATCAAAGGCGGTCGGGTCTTTTGTACTACTTTTACGCTCCGCTGGGTTCAAATTATTGTGGCGCCGCCTGACCCTTATCTATTGTGTGGGGAATTTCTCTTCTCAGGTTTGTACGGTCTTGTGTTCTTTGTCTTAAATTTTGTTCTGGTGCCTTCGCTTCTTATTACTTTTGAAATTTGTAGTTAATTTGTGATTTCTTTGAATTGTTTTGGCCTAATTTCGTTGCTAAAGTAAACTCGTCCATTTGTTAAAGTAAATTCGTATTTTTAGTTAGATCGTCTTTCTTTGCTGTAGGCTAGGGTAATTTGACGGGTTGGATTTGACATGCACACACTCAGCGGAACTTTTGCAATCTTCGAAATTTCCGGAAATTCGCTTGTCGGGAGTCACGCTCTCAGAGCGTACTTTCTACAAGTTTATTTCTGTGATTAAATTGTTTGTTCAGAGATTTCTCAGTATAATCTCTACAAACTGGCGACCGTTCTCAGGTGAGTAGCATGTCAGATTCCTCTCGTCCCGTTACCCGGGCACTTAAAAAGTTTCGTGATGAAACCGTTCGTTTATTTCGTGAATTACCTCTAATCAGGCACCAGAACATTCTGACAGTTTTTTATCTCGAAATTTTCGAAACTTTTTGCCGGGGGGTCGGCGGTTGGGAGGAGATGCTCCCCCCAAAATTTTCAGAATCCCACTCCGCCCCAAAGTTCTGGTTGTCCCCCACCCCCACTCCCCCAAGTGGTTGTTTCTTCTCCCCCTCAGTCTCTCCCCGGTGCGGCAGAGTTTCAGCTTAGCCAAGCCGGGGGTGAGCTCCCCCCCCCAAAATCAGATTTTGGAATCTCCCCCAAATCAGCAGTTGGAATCCCCACACCCCCCAATTTTTCGGGGGGCGGTCCGACCCCCAACTCCACCGGTGGGGCGACGGGGTCCAGTTAGGCAGCAGTCACAATCACGCTCTGAAGTTAGGGGGGTGGGTCCAAATTTTTCGGGAGCGCTGCAAAATACTTGGGGGGCCCCAGTGGTTCCAGATAGCTCGGGTGTTTTGTTTTCATCCCGTCAAAATGTGACTTCCCCCCTACTCTGGCCCCGGAAAATTCTGAAATTTCGGGGGAAACCGCTGTTCGTGTGTTGGGGAGACCAATCTCGGGGACCTCCCAGGTCGTTTCTCAATTTGCTTTACAGACTCCGGGGGCGGTGAATACAGCACCTCCGAGGGGTGATTCCTTGACAGTTCAGCCGTCACATGGCTCAAATTTTAGAAACAGTTTTGATAATTTTATTTTGCCTCGTTTTGATGTCGCTCGTAGTACGGCGTTGGTCCGGGAAGCTATGTCGGGGGGTGGCCCGCCCATTTCTCGGCCTCAGTTGCTTCCTCCGGGCCCGGAGGAAATCCAGCAAAATTTTGCTTCGGCGGGGGGTACCCTCCCCCTAAATTTAGATGGCATTCATCCCCCTCAGGCGCTCCCCGGTGCGGCGGAGCCCCAGCTTAGCCAAGCCGGGGGCGAGGCCCCTTCCCCAAACTTTTCTTACCCCCAAAATTTTGCGGGAGAACAGGACGGGGACTCTGTTTATAACTCTGCTGCTAGTCACGGTTCAGGTTCGTCAGGGTCGGAGGGGTCTGACCCCCCTTCCTCCGATTCTGTCATTTTTCAAGAGGAGCAGGCTAATCCAGGGTGATAGCACACGCGCGAAACTATGGGCCCTGGATTGGGTTGTTTTCCCCCACCGCTTCAGTCAGAGGCTCCGGTCTGGCCAGTCCCTTCCAGCTTGGAGGCTGATAACGTACCTGAGGCAATTGTTGACGCTGATGTTGCTCTGGGGCCGCGACCTGGGCTCCCTCGTACAAATGTTGCCCGTACGAACGTGGCCTGATAGGATAATAGTGAGGGTCCGATGGTTCCAAGGCCGTCCTTTGAGGCACTTTCTCCGGTGAAACCAATGCTGGATTCTGCGTAGCAGCGGGAGGGACCTGAAGCGGTGGGGGAGATGGTGGCCGAGTATGATAGGCCCTTGGGGCGGAGGCTCCTCCTTTACAAACCAGTGTCTTCTGGGGCAGAAGATGCGACGGGGCTGTTTCCCGATTTGGAATGGTATTCCCATATTGATCGCGGGGCAAGGAAAATCCACCCAAATGCATAGAACGGTAGAACGGCTCACCGCGGCATACATTTTGGGCCGTGCTGGAAGGGACTGGCCAGACTGGAGCCTCTAACTGAAGCGGTGGGGGATAACAACCCAATCCAGGGCTCATAGTTTCGCGCGTGTGCAAACCCCCTGGATTAGCCTGCTGTCCTTGAAAAATGACAGAATCGGAGGAAGGGGGGGTCAGACCCCTCCGGCCCTGACGAACCTGAACCGTGACTAGCAGCAGAGTTATAAACAGAGTCCCCGTCCTGTTCTCCCGCAAAATTTTGGGGATGAGAGAAGTTTGGAGGAGGGGCCTCGCCCCCGGCTTGGCTAAGCTGAGGCTCCGCCGCACCGGGGAGCGACTGAGGGGGGTGAATGGCACCTACATTTTGGGGGAGGGTACCCCCCGCCGAAGCAAAATTTTGCTGGATTTCCCCCGGGCCCGGAGGAAGCAACTGAGGCCGAGAAATGGGCAGGCCACCCCCCGACATAGCTTCCCGGACCAACGCCGTACTACGAGCGACATCAAAACGAGGCAAAATAAAATTATCAAAACTGTTTCTAAAATTTGAGCCATCTGACGGCTGAACTGTCAAGGAATCACCCCCCGGAGGTGCTGTATTCACCGCCCCCAGCGCAGCCACCGCCCCCGGAGTCTGTAAAGCAAATTGAGAAACGACCTGGGAGCCCCCAGAGAGTGGTCCCCCCAACACACGAACAGCGGTTTCCCCCGAAATTTCAGAATTTTCAGGGGCCAGAGTAGGGGGGAAGTCAGATTTTGACGGGATGAACACAAAACACCCGAGCTATCTGGAACCACTGGGGCCCCCCAAGTATTTTGCAGCGCACCCGAAAAATTTGGACCCACCCTCCTAACTTCAGAGCGTGATTGTGACTGCTGCATAACTGGACCCCGCCGTCCCACAGGTGGCGTTGGCGGTCTGACTGCCCCCCGAAAAATTGGGGGGGTGGGGGGTTCCAAACGCTGATTTGGGGGAGGTTCCAAAATTTGACTCTGGGGTTGGGGGGGATTTTGGGGGAGCTCACCCCCGGCTTGGCTAAGCTGGAGCTCCGCCGCACCGGATAGAGCTTGAGGGGGGGACAAAACAACCACTTGGGGGAGTGGGGGTGGGGGACACCCTGAACTTGGGGGGGGGAGTGGGATTCTGAAAATTTTGGGGGGGACTGTTTCCCCCCGACCTACGACCCCCCGGCAAAAATTGCAGAAAATTTCTGTTCAAAAAACTGTCAGCATGCTCTGGTGCCTGGTTAACTGGTAATTCACTAAATAATTTTACGGTTTCGTCACGAATTCTTTTAAAAGCCCGGGTAACCGGACGAGAAGAATCTGACATGCTACTCACCTGAGAACGGTCGCCAGTTTGTAGAGATTTAGACTATACGATCTCTGGACAAACGAATTTAAATCACAGAAATAAACTTGTAGAAAGTACGCTCTGAGAGCGTGACTCCCGACAAGCGAATCTCTGGAGTTTTCAAGATTGCAACAATTCGACAGAGTATGTGCATGTCAGATCCAACTCATCAAATTACCCTGACCAACTACGAAACCAAAAATAGCGAAAACTAAAGAGTGACGCGAGTTTACTGTTGGTAAAAATTATATTCACACGTTAACAAAAAAATAAGTTTCGCCAAAAGGATTTACAAAATAAGGCACCAGCACTAAATTATATTTCAATACAAAATAGAAACTCACAAACCTAACAGGGAAATCCCAGACAAACAGACAATAGGGCAAAGGCGCCCAAAAGACGGGAAGTTAATGCGGCGAGAATGAGATAAAAGGGCCCACCTACACCAGACAAGAATTTTCTCCCAACTGAATAGTGCGCGCTCAATTTTGAATTAAAGTGACAAATTATCTAGTCCAGCCTTGGACCATACACAAGAGTGTAATTTTAGTTTGAACGTTCATGAATTTAGCATTACATTTTGAATAGTTTTAAGTCAGAAATGTCGAAAGTGATTGAAATAATTCCACACTGTGTTTAATATTAGTACTAGGTTTGGGCAGCTTGAAATATTGTAGTGCAAGGTTTCTATCCCCCAAATTTTAAGTAACAGTGATGATTTTGTAATTTAAAGTCCTAGGTTTTTGCTAAGAACACTGAGTTGTACTTTGATGATAACTGCAAATAAAGAGAACTATCTGTAATCAATTAGCTTTGAGTTTTGCTGGGGTTGACCTATCAACCAGTTCTATTGCGAAGAATTTTCCTCATACCTAGCAAGTCTACAACTGGTACTCTTTGTCTTAGGGAACTCTGCAAATACTTACTTCACTAGTTATTTGGAACCAACAGTTAACTAGCTCATTGGAACCAATAGTTAACACAACACAACTATTTGTGATTCAGTTCAAATAAATGAAGAAATAAACTTAAAGAAGATTTTTACTTCCGTGTGCAAGGTAGTTGTGTAGTACGATCATATACATACATACATCAATATAGGCTAATCAAATAAGGTTGTAGACACAAGTGTTAAAAACTTGTTCGACACTTATTAAGTAAAGGTTTGTGTAATGCCAGTATTCAAGCTTATGTACAACTTAGACAGTAAGGGTCCCTTCATAGATGACGCCATGTTTTACTCCGGTTTCTGACTAAATATGTTGGTTTGATTACAATAGCACTTTACGTCCTTATTGTAAAATGACCTTTCGTTGTGATGTATGCGGGAATGTTTTCACAAACAGTCGCAATTTGACCAGGCATAAAAAAGCGTGCATGGCCCTAAGATCCTATGTCCATATTGCAACAGTGCCTATTCTGAGCCGATAAGCTGAAAACTCACATACGTATCGCCCATAATCCCAAACAACCAGACCAGTCCCTTAGCCATACTGATTCTCCAAGTCAAACACTAGCACAAATACGTCATTTGCGTTAAACTGTCCCGGGCTCACTCATGGACCACCAACCACCCCTCCAAGACCTAATGAAAATCCAAATGCTATAAACGGGGATAATATACCATACAGTCCTAGTATGGTTCCATTTTCTACAATCACATTCGATACCCCACCTCGATCTCACTCCGTCACTAAACGTGCTCGTGCTTCAATCAACGCTGATGCTAAGGTAACTGCAGACTGACTTCCAATACATTTTCAGTAAACGACGTAGTGTGTTGGTAGTGTTTTGTGGAAATATTGGTTTGTAGTCTGGAAATAAATATCCAAGTGTAGATATTATGTTTGCTATACAGAATCAAATTCAGGTTACAGTGGGAATATGTTAGCTATTAATAAAGATTTCTGCAAAGCTATTAAAAGGAAAATTGAATTTAAAATTTTTCATTTCAGAACATGGCAGCAACGGAACCAAAACAACTCAAAGTTAACAACGCTGCTACGTTCCAATGTCGAAAATGTGGAAAAAGTTTTGGTGAAAACTGGAGAAGGACCAGGCATCAGCGAACTCACAGAAAAGACTCACGCACCCTCCCCTCTCTACCAGCCCAACCAACAACGCAAGTTAAGCAGACGCCCCCTCTAATCGAGGACCCAATTGCTCCCCCTGAAAATCTTCAGCTGCCGGATGAAGTAGATCTAATTTATCGCTCCAAGTGGCATCGAATTTGAGAACACCAGCATATCCCAAAAGGCAAATTAGTCCACAAATACAACTTCCGCCTTGAAGAAGAAGATCTACCAGAAATAAAAAACCGGATTCGCGAAGTAGTTGAGTCTCAGCAATCAGCTGCGAAATATAACATATCCTTTGGATTCTGCTTACGAGACCTGCTTACGGGCGAAATCAGTTACAGATACGAATTATATAATACCAAAGTTTTGGGAGCACCGATGCTCATCAAAACAAAAGCGCAGCTGTAAAAGCTTTTGGATAAATTAGACTCTATCGACCTACGTCACTGGGCTCATCAGAAAAGACCGACAACAGAATATGTCCTAGAACGACTGACCAATATGACTGCTTACCAGTACAAAATTCCATCTTTTCCCGTTGAAGCAGGAATAGTACTCCCTGCATGTCTAAGGAAACATAAAGCAGTCAAAATTTACGCACTGCCATGGAATACCGTACACTGATAACCTATGCTTCTTTCGGTGTATCGCGTTATCCTCAAGTTTGGTTTCTCGAGACAATTTGGAAAATGCTACAAAGCGAATATTCCGAAGATGGTGTCTGCATAAACAAATTGACCCTGAAGCACCATTTCAAGGAGTAACATTGGATGATATTAATGATCTTGAAGAATATTTCGGAATAAACATTTACATTTATAGGCTAATTAAACCTCATTGCAACACTCTCGTTATTAAAGAAATCTAACGACGGTGAATCTATTGACACTGCCAACGGTGACGAAACTGATAGCGATAACGGTCTAGAACGGCAAGCGAATACACCGACATCTCCTGCTCATGATACGATTACGTTACGCGAAATGCTAGAAGAAGCAGAATCCCCTGAAATTATTCCGTTCGCTGTCCTTAATCAAGTCGACGAAGATGAGGAAGAAGAATCCTTCTTTGACGATACCCAGGAAGAGCCCACACGAAACCCTTATATCTTGGATGAGGTAGAAGAGGTTGACGACGTTGGACCAGACTCTTTTTTGGATTTAGAAAACGTTGCTACTTCAAACACAGGAAACTCACTCAACAAATCAGAGTCAATCAGGAGAGCGCGAATATGAATCAGCATCCCACCTGACTGATTTCTTTGCTGAATTGGTTCGCAGACCGTCTGACAATAAATACGATCGCACAATGTACCTGAATTTATATGAAAATCACTTCATATATTATAAATATTGAAATGTACTCAAAGGCATGGCATTGTCCTAAATGTGACAAGCTTTTTAAACAAAATATACAACCACCGACGGCATATAAAATCCTAATCACACGAAACATATTTATCCTGGCGGTGGCTGGGGTGTACCGAAAAAGATTCACGAGTGTCTTCAAGAAAAAGGATATATCGTACCTTAGAAAATTTACCCCTACAGAGCTACGTATGATTTTGAAGCGATGCTTGAGCTCATTGAAAGGACCAATCCATCAGGAAAGCTTAAATTCACTAACAAACTCATCATTGTCTTTGTCAGTGTTGCGTCAAATGTTCCCGGTTACGAAGATCCTGTTTGCTTTGTTTCGGAGGGTGACCCTTCAGAAATTGTGCAACAAATGGTTGATCATCTCCTAAACATTTCAACATTTAACTACTTTTAGCTAACCATTTCCAAGATATATATGACTCTTTCAGACAAACGTTAGCGGAACATGTCGACTTAAAGGGGGGTCACTTTGGTCAAAAATCGATAGTCACGGATTTCGCTCATTTTCGCACATAAAATGCCCCCATATGTTCTCAAGAATAACTTAGAATATCAGCGTTCGAAATCAAACTGTGACAGAGTTATTCAGGTTCAAAGCCGGAAAACTTGAAAATTCCGGTGATGAGCCCTGCAAGGTCAAGTGGAGACCAAACGCGACCGAAAACAGGGTTAACCGATGCACCAAATTAAAGCCTTTACTAAGGTTATATTTAAATGCAGGCGTGGCCCAAAGCCAGGTATCCAGGCGTGCATAATGCATGCTTTAGTGATGTACTGACCTAACCTTGCAGGACTGCCCAATATAACTTTAACTCGTGTTATCTTGCACAGACAACACTTTAGACCCATGATTCTATTAGAAAAGCTATCGATTGATACCCAATCTGTCTATATTTGAAAAAAATTTTAAAATTGACACTTTTCGCCTATAAGGATCAAAGGTACCGCCACGGCAGTTATGCTCAATTTTGACGCATTTGTTTTGGCCATATTATGTGACAGACATGGATATATTAACATAATGAGTGAGAAATTATCAAAAGAGTGTGAAAATTATGAAAAATGGCCATTTCTCGCAAAATTTGCTGTTTTGTGGCAGGTTTTTTAGCTTACTGTACATGATAGAAGCACGCAAGTACTTTCATAAGACGTGGTTTTATGCGTAGAGTGCAGCTATCTATTGGCCGTTTCTGTAGCTTTTATCAATCGTTCAGGACAAGCAAAAGAGTACCGTAGGTGCTGTTTTTCATGGTCCAAAAAATGGTCGATTTTCCAAAATTCTGACTTTAAAAATTCGCCAAAAATCCAATACTCAACAGAATCGCTTCAGAGGAGATAGCTGCACTCTACAATATGTCCTTAATGGTTCTGAAACGGTTTCTGAGCTCTGGCTCATATACAGCGAAAAATTCTTCTGCCACAAACTTTTAAACCTAACTTTTTCATTTTCTTATGCTTAACACATGTCGATGTCACCTTTGACGGCCTGTACAGAACGATAGAAGCAATATTTCGCAAAACGCACTTGTCTTGTCAAAATATGTGAAAATGAGCAAAATCGGAGATGGTCGAAAAAATCGGCAAAAAAGTGACCCCCCCCCCCTAAACAAACAGGTGCAATAGCAAGCAGCAGCTGCAATTGCCCGATACACAAGACTTACAGGCACGGCGTGATGAATCCAGTAGATGGGTCCTTCTGTTTGCTGATTTTGATAAATGGATCTCACAGTTGCCTGTACTCGGATTTAACTCAGCCAAATTTGATTTAAATCTCATTCTAATTCCTTACCCCTTACCTATTGGAAAGTTGTGTCAATATTGGATGCGCCATTAAACGAGGCAATTCTTACATGTGTATCAGCACAGATAAACTATCAGTTCCCGACATTACTAACTATTTGGCTCCCGCAACTAGTTACGACCAATTTCTAAAATCATTTCGAAGCTCGGAAGCTCGCGTCGAAGCTAGGAACGGATGGTGGGCTTACGAGTGGCTGACCTCTCTTGACTTGCTGACAAATACAGAACTCCCTTCCCAAGAAGCTTTCTATAGTACTCTGAAACTAAAGGGTATTATTGATGCTGATTATGCTCAAGCACAAAAATATGGCAAGAAGAAGGATTTAAAAACATGCCTGAGATGTTGATTTGGTATAACAATTTACCTTTTTTGACTGCCGTTGAGAAAATTTTTAAACATTTCAAATCCCTAAAGATTGATATGTTTAAGGGATGTCTGCCAGATGTCACTTATATCAATGCTTGGTTGACTATGAGCTCGTGTTCCTCGCTTTTTCATTTTCTATCGTCTCTTTAATTTCTCTCTTTCTTAGGTTTCTTTCCTTAGCCAGCACTTTAACTTCTGCCCAGTTTGGTCCGTGGTAATTTGACCAGCAATGTTCTGCTATTCCACTTTTGAATACTTCACCTTTCTCACATGCTTTCTTGCGTTCTTTCACTCTTTGTCTCAGAGGTCTGCTTGTTTGACCAATGTAGACTTTGTTACAGTCGCTGCAAGGCACCTCGTACACACAATTTTTGACCTCAGATCCGTTTGGTCCCTGTATGGACAATCGTGATCTCAATGTGTCGCGTCTGCTGAACACTAGCTTTATTCATTTATATTCTCTTCAGTTTGTCAGTGTCACTACCTGCGTAAGGGACAACCGTTAGTTTCTCTGCTTTCTCTTCTGGCCTGGGCCTGGTTCTTCGAGCAGACATTGCTTCCCTTATTACTTTAGCAGGGTAGACGTTTTGTTGGAATGATTTCCTTTTCTCTTCTTTTCTTTTTAACTGCTGTTCTTGGCATACGGCTGTAGCTCTACGGTGGAGGCATCTTATGGCAAGTCCGCTTGTCTGTGTAAACCATTCACAATTGAAGGTGAAGTAGGTGGATTTACGCAGAATGTGGTCAATTCCATTATAGTGTCTATGCTGAGATCTGTTCTTTCTGGGAGGCTGATGTCGCTCTCCAGTTTTCGCTTCAATATGTCCAGGGCTGGTGCTGGTGGTACGCTTGTGAACAGGCTCTCTATATCGAAGCTTATCAGATGATAGTTCCCAGACGGTTCGCATCCTTAAGTTTCTGAATCAAGTCTGTAGTGTTCTGAACTTTGGAAGCGACATTATCCTGGAGTGGGTTGATGATCTTGACCAGGAACTTCGCCAGTGGATTGGTTGCAGAACCAATACAGCTGACTATTGGGCGCATGGGTACTTCCGGTTTGTGGACCTTCGGTAACCCGTATAGATGTGGTGGCTTCGTGTGCAGAGGCGCTAGTCTCAGATTTAGATCACGTCTTCGGAACATTGATCGTAGCTGTCTCTCTATAGTTGGAGTTGGATCCTTAGTCAGTTGTTCGAATTTGGATCCGTCAGCTATGATGTGTGCCATTTTCTCTGTGTACTCGGTTTTGTTGAGTACTACAGTGGCATTTCCTTTATCTGCCGGCAGTACTATGATGCTGTTGTCTGTTGCCAAGGTTTTCAGAGCCTTTCTTTGCTGCGCTGTGATGTTAGCTTCGGTTCCTTCATTTTCCGAGGGCTTCCTTAGCTGTCCACCGCAGCTCTTCGCCCATGCGCCCAATAGTTAGCTGTATTGATTCTACAGCCCATCGACTGGCGAAGTTCCTGGTCAAGATCATCAACCCACTCCAGGATAACGTCGCTTCCAAAGTTCGGAACACTACAGACTTGATTCAGAAACTTAAGGATGCGAACCCGTCTGGGAACTATCATCTGGTAAGCTTCGATGTAGAGAGCCTGTTCACAAGGGTACCACCAGCACCAGCCCTGGACATATTGAAGCAAAACCTGCAGAGCGAGATCAGCCTCCCAGAAAGAACAGATCTCAGCATAGACACTATAATGGAATTGACCACATTCTGCGTGAAATCCACCTACTCCACCTTCAATTGTGAATGGTTTAAACAGACAAGAAGACTTGCCATGGGATCCCCGCTATCACCTGCACTGTGTAACCTCTGCATGGAGAACTTCGAAACGTTAGCCATAGGCTCAGCAGCTAAGAAACGTAGCCTGTGGTTGCGCTATGTAGACGATATCCTCTGTGTATGGAAACATGGTCTGGAAGAACTGGGAAATTTCAAAGATCGTCTAAACAGGCAAGGCAAGGCAACAATCTAAGCAATCAAGCTAACAACTGAACTAGAGGATAATAACAAGTTGGCGTTCATGGATGTTGAAATAACAAAGACTAATGGAGGTATCCAGACATCAGTGTATAGAAAAAAGACACACACAAACAGATATCTACACTACGAATCAAACCATCCGACGTGGAAAAGTGGAATAATAAGATGCCTCCACAGTAGAGCTACAGCCGTTTGCCAAGAACAGCAGTTGAAAAGAAAAGAAGAGAAAAGGAAATCATTCCAACAAAACGGCTACCCTGCTAAAGTAATAAGGGAAGTAATGTCTGCTCGAAGAACCAGGCCCAGGCCAGAAGAGAAAGCAGAGAAACTAACGGTTGTCCCTTACGCAGGGAGAGACACCGACAAACTGAAGAGAAAAGGAAAGAAACCTAAGAAAGAGAGAAATTAAGGAGAACGATAGAAATGAAAAAGCGGGGAACACGAGCTTATAGTCAATCAAGCATTGATGTAAGTGACATCTGGCTATGAGAACTTGGACTCTAACGTAGGCGTCAACATCAAAGGAAAGTCTAATACACATTCTTAGTGTAATAACAGGGTACACACAATACAAGTACATTGTAACAGTGTACGCACTAAGTGCAATTGAAAACTGGGAGAATACAATAACTATAAGTTCCAACTAAGTAAAAATTGTCCCCTGGTAATATAGTGGTAATGGTTACACAGGTGTGGCGCGTACGGTCCCGGATCAAATCCCCGACCTCTTATCCCAACAGCCCTCTTAAGGGCTAACAGCCTGAAGACGCCCATAAGTAAAGATGGGCAAAACGTCGCGACCCAAAATTTAACAGCCGTGGCAAGAAAAGGCCAATCATGTACTCTTAGTCATATTATTATTTGTAAATAATTAATGGCATTGTTTCCATGGCAACAAGATTTAATCAGTGTAAGGTAGTGTTGCTGGCATATACATATATTCTCCCTCAACTTTCAATTCTTTCAATTTCAAGGCTTTCAATTCTCCCTCAACAATGTGTAGACCGGATGGAATTTCTTGTTCCACTTCTAAATCGATTGATGATAAGTTAATGAAAGGTGCTAAACTTTGGTATCTTTGTACTCCGGAGCAGTTGCTAAACAAATATTGGTCATTATATGGGGTAGGAAATCGTAATGATAAAGTGTTAAGTGTATTGCAATTCAACTTTTGTAAACACTGGATTACGAAAATTGTGGGGAACAAAGAAGTTAATATAAAACCATTTGTGGATCTTGTAATTATTATCGGTTCGTCTTTGTGTCGTCAGTGTAATGATGTTATACTTACCCAAAATTACCATTTTCATACTCATGCTACTCACGAGTGTACTATACCGTCATATCAGCAATTTTTATATTTTGTTATTAAGTACGTTGTTGTTATTTTTAATTTACAGTTTCTTGATTGTTGTATATTATGGTATCAAACTTGTAAATTCATTGATAAACATTTCTGCTCTGTTAGTGACTGGTGTAACTTAATGTCGTTAACTAATTAAAATGGACGCTAGGTTATCAGACCTTTATTATAACCCAACTTTACCAAGTAGTTTAGGAGGGTTTCAAGTTTAAAGGATCTAGCTGTAAGTAAAGGGATAGATGTAAGCTTAGAGCAGGTTGCAGAGTATCTGAAAAAGGAGGTACCATATACGCTCCATCGAAGCACTCGGCGGCGCTTTCCGAGAAATAGAGTTGAAGTGTACGGCATAGATGACCTATGGCAATCAGACTTGGCGGACTTATCTTCGATTAGTACGTTCAATCGAAATTACCAATATATTCTTGTAGTTAAAGATGTTTTTTCCAAATTCCTTTGGGCGCGGGCTATAAGAAATAAAAAAGGCCAGACAGTTGCGATGGAATTTAAAAATATCTTGCAAGAAGCTTTCTGCAAACCGATAAAGGATTAGAATTTCGAAACGCAGATGTTCAGCAACTGCTCACAAACCAAAATATTCATTTTTACACTTCGCAAAATCCTCAAACAAAGGCTAGCATTGCGGAACGTGTTATTAGAAGGTTGAAATCTCGAATCTTTAAGTTTTTATCTCACAAAAATTCGTGGTCGCACATTGACGATCTCAATCGCATTGTCAGTGGCTATAACAAAACTAAGCATAGAAGTATTAAAATGGCTTTCGATAAAGTTAACAAGCAAATAAATAATAATTTAATTTAATTTAATAAAGTTAACAAGCAAAATGAAATAGAAGTTAGGCATAATTTATTTCCAAAGGGGAAAGATAACTTGACTGAGCCAAAGTTAAAAGTGGGAGATGATGTGAGAATGCAGAAAGCAAAAGCTGTTTTTAGCAAAGGGCACGAACCAAATTGGATGGAAGAAATTTTTCAAATTGTTGAAGTAATTTCCCGAAAGTATCCTGTATATCGAGTGACGGAAGTGAAGGTGAGACGATGGTAGGTAGTTTTTATGAACAGCAACTGCAGAAGGTTAGTATGCCAGACGTATTCAAAGTTGAAACAATTTTGAAACGAAGAAAAACTAAACAAGGCATGGAGTATTTGGTCAAATGGATTGGCTATCCCTTATCTGCAAGCTCGTGGGTCTCGGAAAAAGACATGATTAGAATTTTGTGTTAGTTCTTCTTTCGCAGTGAACGGTCGCTATGCATCTTCACGTCTCCCACGAAAAACCACATTGGACAATTACGAACATACAGGAGACTGTCAATTTTAAAATTAATTTGAACTTAAAGATGATTGCAGACAGGACTGTGAATGCTAGCTACAACCCGAGCCGCTTCCGTGGACTGATATGGCGGGTGGATGTAGGTGAAGGCAGTGTGACGATACTGTTATTTTCAAACGGAAACGCCTCCATTGTTGGCGCTTCGAGTGAGGAACAGATCTCAAAATGTGTTAGATACTGCAGAACGTTTTTACAGATCCTGTCAGCACCAGTTGAACCCTCCCGTTACCGAATCCATAATATTGTTGCTTTGGGTATCTGGAATCGTCAACTCGATTTACCATATTTGAAGGAAGCTTTGTTGAAATATTTTGTAATTTGTGATGACATTGAATTATGTGGATTGCGTGTTCGACTGGGAAACAATTCTGTTGCAGTTATATTTCATACAGGCAAGATAATTCTCAGTGGTTTGAAAAGCTTCATAAAAGTTTGCTTGCTTGCTTTGCTTCAGTTTGCTTTGGCTCGCCCTACTGTTTCACCGGCCGATATTACAATAACCTCAGAATCAGAAAGCAAAGTTTTGAAATTTCAAGGCGGTTACTTTGGCGATGATAGGACTTTGGCAAAAGTTATCAACAGAAATCTTCGAAAAGCAAATGTGCCAGCACACAAGTGTGCAGAGTGATAAACTAAAGTTGGTCGAAAATAACGGTGTATCCGTAAACTTCCCAGATTCACTTAAGAAAAGTTTAATTATGGAAGAGCCTAGCAATAGTTTGTCGAATTTAAAGTTATTTGATGAGCAGATAGTATATGTATTAGCCGACGTTGTTCACACGCAATTTGCTATGTTACCATGTTACCATTGCTGCATCTGCACACTCATAAGGCACCGAACATTCATCTGACCTATGTTAAACTGAACAGTTTTGAAATTCCTGGAATTCAGATAAAATGCTTAGACTCAAAGTTCCAACTTGATGGATGCAATGATTGTACTGCAGCCTCACTTTAGAAAAGTCAATAAATAGGATTAAAAAGAATCCTTCGTACGTGTTACAAACCGTTTGCAAGCATGCCGAAAACTAAGCGTGTAGTCCTTCTTCTACAACCGCCGCAAGGAAAGCATCTAAGCGCCGTCGTCGCCGTAGGAGGCAAAAAGTTATTAAAAGGACTACAGTAAAAAGCCGAAGATGGCGATCTTTAAAACAGGGCAGACGAAGATGCGTCAGCGCAGCAGGACCGATCGTGCTTGTGTTGAAACTCTGAACTTTGGGACTACACAAAATTTTCAGCAGGCAATTGAAAGTTCGCAAGCTTTGGAAATTCCTTGTTATACAAGCCTTCCCAGAGATGACTTAACTCCACTTGCATTTCGAATTGACAAAACAGATACGTACATTGATTTGGATAATTGCAAACCTTATTTGAAGTTTCAGGTTTTAAAAGATGATGGAACAGAGTTGGGAGAGAAAAATTTCGCTTCAACTTGTAATTTATTTGGCTATGCTTTGTTTTCAAACTGCGAAATATATATCAGTGATCAGCGAATAACAAACGAACAGACCGCTTACCCTTGGATTTGTTATTTGACACATTTATTATTCAAAAATAAAGATTCTTTTGATTTGAAGTTGGTAAATTGGAATAAAGATCCAGCAGATCCATCTTGTCAACTGGATGATGACAACTACTGCTGCCGATGCCGAAGATGATGTGCTATTTGGCCATGGTCCTTATTGTTTCTGACCTTGACTACGCAGATGACATACCCGTCTTGGCACATTACATCTTAGCCACCTCTCGGACGATTTAGTACCGAACCCGGTCGTTTGATTAACGTTGGTTTGATTTCTGCGTGCCCACTTTTTGATATTTCCTATTCTCATTGATATCTATGTATCCCCCCCTGGATCCATGGCCTGGTGTCTGTTTTGACTTTTTATTGTTCTGAACTCGATATTCTCACAACAGTTTGACAGTTTGGTCATTTGCATTTTCTTTCCAGCGTCGGTGTAGTTAGCTGAGACCCCAGTTTTCCAACTACACCTTTTTAAACACGTTATCTTGCGTTTTTGTTGTTTGTCTTTTTGTAGTTCACCCTGATGTTTTAAGGACAAAGCACTGATGAGCATCCACGTCGTAGGTTATAGTCCTACTTGTTATCATGCTTCTAAATAATATGTATTGTGTTGTGTATTGCGTGTTGGTATTTTGAATAATATATTGGATTGTCAAGAGTGCACAATAACTATGAGTGTGACAAGCGCACGCTAAACTTTAAACTATTACGCTTCTGACATGACCTGCACGCTAACAACAGCCCTCCACAGAGAAATTGGATTCCAATCTTTAAAAAATTCGCACACTATGCTTCCGTTCTAAAGCTTGATAACCCAACTACTCATTTGGTCGAAGGTTTGTTGCAGGTTTGAGCGGACAAGCATAACGTGAGATTCCTTTCAAATTTCAATGGATCCAATTTGTGCTATGTCGGGTATAGGTCTTCACGGGCCTATAATTTCAGGCCGAAAACGGTCCGAAGCTGTGAAAGCTTGTGCTCGGGCCGGCCCGGCCCGTTAGAAAGCTTTGACCTTGGCCCGGCTCGTTATGACTTAGGCTTATCCCAGCACGTAACCTAAATAGTTAGGCCCGGGTTTTTTGTTACTAATTTTTGCTGTTCACCAGACTAAAAAATATGCTTGGCTTGGTCCAAATTTCATTTTAAGTGATTTTTCATAGCTCATGCTAATTCGGAGAAATTAAGTACAGTCAGCAATTGTGCTTTTAAGTTTACATAATTTAGATTTACAGAACTCTCGCTGATTCAAATTAAATGCTCAATTCGTGGAATCAATGATACAACGCGAAGTATACTATGGATTAGGGAGAGGAGTTTACCTTCCAAAGTTTAGAAACAAATCATTATTCCATTTCTGGTGATAATGTATAAATTAAAGCTAAAGATTAAGATATATAAGCACATGAAAAGTATAACCTACAATTACTTACTTAATGCAGTACTTCAAGCTAAGAAATGTAAGTACTATCGAAATATAAACCAAAGATTACCCCAATTTTTAGGAGACAACGAAAAGTTTAATATTGTCAAAACTGGGTACAAGACAAAAAATTTAAATGAAAGTGCCGGTCCAAAGAACTAAAACCAGAAATTCAAAACCTGAGGCCTGGGCCTGTCCTGGCCGGGTTTACGGCCTGAGTGATGGTCTCTAGGAGCGTATCAGCAGTTATAGTGCAGATCATTTCACAAGAGTAATAACTAAAAGCATGGCGCTTATCACACTCAGTCACTATGTACTCGTGGTATTCTAAATACGTTGTTCATAGATTAGTTTATTTATTCATTTTCTACATAAAATACCTTATCTATTCGGTGGGTTGTGCGTCCTTCGGCTAGATCAGGAAGTTTATTTGTCGATATGTTTCGAAAATTTTGCCTTCTTTCCCTTAAACAACATTTTACAAGCTACTTTACTTTTACATTGCCAATGCATTTACAGAATTGGATTGGACCTGAATTTGGCTTTTCTTAGCATGTCTGTCTTAGCAATTCTGTAGCATGTCTGAATTCCTTTATGTCTGTCTGGTAAATATAAGGACTGAATTTTATCCTGTTTAGCTTGTAAACATATTTTAGAATGAATTGACTACTGCCTGTCTTGCAAACAGAAGAATTATGTCTGTCTGAATTCCTAGCCGTCTGTGAGTGAAAAAATACACTTAACAGGATTTTAAAGAATTTTCCTAGCTGTAAAAACTGATTAAATAATACACAAATGGTACAAGATACGTGGGTACCTTGACTATAAATATCGCCTCTTCCAGCAAATTTCGCCGATTGTTTTCTGAATACTCAAGCAAAGTAGGATCATGACTTCGGTAAGTACCTCGTAAGCCCCTCATAGTTGCCGACCAGAAATATATGATTATACTTGGCTGTGCGTGGCTGGCCCTTAGGAACTATAAAAATTAAATGAAAAATGCTAAAAATGCATTAAACATATTAAAAATATATCGTAGCTCTAACCATATCACTAATTTTCAACCACGTTTTGAAAACATGGTACGTGCTTTGCATAATCGTGGTAACCCTTTAAGCTACTACGACTTTTGATCTTAACTACGTTTTATTGGCGCTGGGTGGCACAACACAAAACTGGCACAAAACTTAGGGTTAGGCTTAGGTTTAGGCTAAGACTAACCCCACCAATCCACAGCAACCGCCAAATCCACCACTCATTATTCCCAGCCTGCTCTCACCAACCCAAAATGACAACAGGCCTTCCATCCGCCATACTCACTCATCTCCAGCCGGAACCCACAGGAACGGCCTACATCCGCTACATTGCCAAAACGTATCCCGGACCAAGCTTCTGAAAGAACGCAGATGTAATTTGGAATCTTTAGAATACAATTTGTTGAGCAATTTTGGAGTTATGTTCCCTTTATAAAATTGGACACGATGCCATCACCACTCAAACTGTACCCACGACAGGAAGTTGTAGAAAGATCAAAACTATGTATTTCTTTTGTCATCGATTAGTCAATTTGTGAAATGGTTTACCTATTTACATTGTTTCCGGTCCTAGTTTGTTATTCTCTAAAACATTACTAGCAAACAATGACATCATTACTTGAAAGGACGAGCACATAGAGAGACCTGCTCCAAGTCCTAAATTACAAATTCATGAAGTTATTTCCTTAAGTCTCAGCCATGCGCTCATAGAAGATTATACCTGTGGTTTATCTGTACAGTCCGTGTACGTATATACATATACATGTGCCTATTATACTTAAAATGTTTGTAGAGAAATCGATCCCAACAATGAAATTGTACTTGTTTGGTTTTGCGTACATGTTTTTTCTATAGCCGCAATAGTCGAGTGCTAATGTATTCGACTTAAAATCTTCCGGTTCTATGTTCGAATCCCCGCTGCGACAACGCATTCACAAATTCCCCTGGGCAAGAAACTAAGCACATATCGGTTCGCCGTGGGCTCCAGCAAACCCAGCTGTCTATCCTTAACTGGTCGGTAAATGGGTACCACTGCGGTGGGAAGGTAACAGGAGTCTGTGTTCTGACGTAATGCCTGATGAAGGGCTGTTCCCCCTTCCACAGATGTAGTCAACATTAGAGTTGTCTAACCCCTGGCCCCGGCTGTGAATTCGGAGATAAGTACCGGCACCCTATAACCTTCTGTAGGTTGGAGTTCTCTCCAGGGGTCACTTTATCTTTTTCTATGGGGAAAGCGCCAGGAAAGATAGTGAATGAATGGCAGCATATATCAATCCTCGTTTGATTATATGAAATATGGTATGCTGCGGGCTTGCGAGCAAATTTTTATGGATCCAAATAAAACTTCGAAAGTTTGTATGTTTGCGGATAAATTATATGCGTAGTGACAATACATACATACTGTTAAAAAGGATGCATACATAATCTATAAAGTTACATGTGCACGTTTTGCTTCCCTCTCGGTTGAGTTACAGGGGACTGATACGCTAGAATATTTGATCCTGTTCTGCTCAGCTAAGGAGGCATTTTTATGGCCCCTTCGGCCGACTGCTATCTTTTGTGAGGTCCCTTCGGGTGTCCTGGGTTTACTGGTGGGTACTGGTAGATTAACTGCTCAGCTGTATGGACCCGCTCGGCCTGGCCCTACTGATGATGATGAATATGACAAAAAGGGTATTTAATCGATTCAAGAATTTTGCTGTTTGTTTGTTTGTTTGTCTGTCTGTTTTGACTATCAGGTTTATTAGCAATTTAACAATTGTTAATAACTGTTTATGTGGTGACCCCTGTTTGAATTGTCTGCATCTATGGAAATTTCCTGTTTGTTCCGTTTGTGGGGAATCTGGAAATTGAACGGAAAACATTTGATTAAGCACTTAGCTGGGGAGCTTTGGTCCCCAGGTAAGCCTCTTAGAAACAGATTAAGAAACGATAAGTCAGCAATTTTTCTTCTTCGCCAAAATTGTAGCCACTTGCCCAAAAACTTCCAACGTTCGCCACAAATCCTGACTGGCTGTTTTCAGTTATGTCAAAAGATAAGCGTGGGTGACTGACCCATGAACAATTTTGTGTTTCCCAAGGCGTCAGACTTAGACAGACTCGATCCAGAATAGTTGTGTATTTGTGGTCAAGCTCGCTATTTATCAGCATACGGTCGTACGGTTGGTTGAGACATGTAGCTTGAAATCAGTTTTGGTCTCTGCGGTTGAGCAGTATACATTACGATTTATCAGTCGAGAAGCCCTTTTCTTTTCTAATCTGTTAGCTGTGCCATTTAGATTTCGTGAACCTTCGTCACACAAGTGTAAGAGCGATGAAAGGAAGTTGAAAATACGCCGCAACTAGTTTTGAGACGACAGACTATGAAGGGAATTTATCAATTTTTGGCTAGTAAATACATCAGTTAATGTCATTCTTTCAGGCCTATGCTTGTTGAGTACTTCTCAATTATAAGCTCAATTCCTAGATTCTGAGGTACTGACTAACCCAGATCCTTCAGTGGTGGCAATGAAGGAATCGTCGGAGCTCCCGAAGACATGTGATCATAATCAGATTCTTGTAAAGGCCATCCATGATGTTGAGGTGTACCCAAGCTCAAGCGCTTACCAAGACCGATAACAGTCTGGTCTCCGGGCTCGGCTCGGAACTATATAAGAACCTCTGATTCAATCCAGCCGCATTCCTGTCCCATGCCCTGATCTTCTCACCATTGAACTTCGGGCCTGAGCAGTTGAACTGCTTGACGTGTTGTTATCCAGAGATGCTCTGTGTTGGATTCTGAAGACAAACCAGGACCAGGCTCAGACAGAATGGTCAATGATCTGGAAATTGATGAGACCAGAGAAGGGGCACTGATTTTCTGAGCAGTCCCTGAAACCCAGCTACTAAGTCCACCTTCGAGCCAGAACTAGACCGGGGGTGCCTCCCTAGCACCGAATCCCGGACGCTGGATGGCACAGAATTCAGTGCAGCCCATACGATCAATATGGGTGTCCAGTCACAGAATATGGTTGATTTCGTAGTTCTCTTTACTTCAAGCATTGATTTGTGCACTTCTGATTCATTTTGAGTTGAACTCATTTCTTAGACCTAAAATTCTGATGGAAGAAAAGACAAGTACAACTCAAAATATTTTTAGGTACCTCAGAAATATTTAAATATACTAGTATACAAAAGTTTGTACAAAACACTAAATATTGGTGGCTATATAAAGTAGATGACTGTTATTTTTGAAACTGAAAGTAAGATAAGTAGTAAAATCAACCTATAAATAAGGCGATTATCACAAAAATCACAAGAACAAACATAATTATCAACAATACAATTGTTTGTAAATTAGTCACTAACTTTGGATATTTTCTGAACTGAAATTCCAGAAAAAAGTGCTAGACTAGTAAATATAAAACTAAGTGTGCTGAGCCCTCAAGCAAACAACAGTTATACAAAACATAAAAGAGAATTACAGTTACCACAAGGTTGGCCAATCCAACGTACCAAAAATATGCTCTGGTGAGACAATTGAATATAAAGAGAAGAGGGAGAGAGCGAATAAACAGCAAGCGTACACGGCGGAAAAGTAGACAATACTGGTGGAAGAGTGAGAAGATGGTTAAACACCCCCTCAGTAGAGCGTCCTCTAGTGTCCACTAATCCCCTAATCATGCAGCATCTAAAAAGAGTGAACCCACCCAATCTCATACATACTAATACTTCCTTCTTGAGAGCTGCGTGACTTCACAAAAGTTTTTCCTACCCATGATGGCGGTATGTTGAAACAGGTGGGTGGCCAGTGTATCTACAACCACCAGCAACGGAAAGATTGACCATTCGTCACCTTGACCTGTTACACACTATCTGAGCCAGCTTTTAACATTTTCTATTCACAGATTGCGTCAGATTTGAAATTCTCAAAGCACATAGCCACAGTTGCGCAAATCTGGTTTTCAATGCTTAATCTTATCAGCAGAAACTTTCGATCAGGGTCTGTTAAATTGCTAGTCACGCTTTATTTGGCCTAAGTTAGACCAAAGTCGAAATATGCTAGTGAGGTTAGGGAATCCACTGATCGAAAAATGCAAAAGTTATTTACGAGAAGAGTCCGCACATTAGGAGGT
>JASAND010002543.1:0-27435 GCA_030248195.1 Trissonchulus latispiculum
GTGGTCAAATTTGGTACCAAATGTATGCCCTAAGTGAGGTGAGCAACTTTTGTCATAGAATTGCATGCTCAAAGTGCCTGTAGAGTGCTGCGGTGGGGTGGGGTGGGGACTTAGGCGATTTTCGGTCAAAAATGAAATGTTTCAAAAGTGGTCAAATTTGGTACCAAATGAAAGCCCGCATCGAACTGAGTAACTTTTGTCATAGAATTGCATACCCAAAGTGACTGTAGAGTGCTGTGGTGGGGTGGGGTGGGGACTTAGGCGATTTTCGGTCAAAAATGAAATTTTTAAAAAGTGGTCAAATTTGGTACCAAATGAAAGCCCTAAGTGAGGTGAGCAACTTTTGTCATAGAATTGCATGCTCAAAGTGCCTGTAGAGTGCTGCGGTGGGGTGGGGTGGGGACTTAGGCGATTTTCGGTCAAAAATGAAATTTTTAAAAAGTGGTCAAATTTGGTACCAAATGAAAGCCCTAAGTGAGGTGAGCAACTTTTGTCATAGAATTGCATGCTCAAAGTGGCTGTAGAGTGCTGTGGTGGGGTGGGGTGGGACTTAGGCGATTTTCGGTCAAAAATGAAATGTTTCAAAAGTGGTCAAATTTGGTACCAAATGAAAGCCCTAAGTGAGGTGAGCAACTTTTGTCATAGAATTGCATGCTCAAAGTGCCTGTAGAGTGCTGTGGTGGGGTGGGGTGGGGACTTAGGCGATTTTCGGTCAAAAATGAAATTTTTAAAAAGTGGTCAAATTTGGTACCAAATGAAAGCCCTAAGTGAGCTGAGCAATTTTTATCATAGAATTGCATGCTCAAAGTGGCTGTAGAGTGCTGTGGTGGGGTGGGGACTTAGGCGATTTTGGGTCAAATATGAAGTTTTCCAAAAGTGGTCAAAATAGTATCTGCTTGCGCATGGTGTTCGGAAATATATTATGTTGGTTCTTTTTTGCGCATACATATGTAAAAGAATGGAAAACAAGAACCAAAAATGCTCCTTCGTCGCATGTAAAATACATATGAGTACTCTCAGGCAGGTTGTACAAACACGGAAACTAGCCTGTAAAATGCATATGAGTGGCGTTGAGGTTGTAAATTAAGGAAAACAAGTTGCAACGGCTTAACATATGAGCCTGTCCTACAACGAGGCTCATATTGGCGTCACAGTAGCCTTCTTAAAGATCATCAGGTCATCATATTAAAGAAAAAACGAATGAATAGACATAACATGTTAACATTGTGGCTTGAAAGAAATGGACAGAACGAAGTGAACTGCGACACCTCAAGTTTAACTGTACATGCAAGCTGATGTTTCCCGAAACACCGTGGCACCTACTATTTCCGGAAGCACTATAGTACACCTACTGTATTCTCGGAACACTATGACACACTACTCTCACATACGTAATGCTTTCCCCACATGGCTCTGAGTCAGAGCGCAGAGTGGCATGCCGTATAATGCGTATGCACAGTGTCTCAGCGACAAGGTGTGTGAAGGACAATTTTGTAATGAAAAGCTTTACGTGCTATTTATATGAAGGTCAAATATCGACAAATTATATTATGACATACGTACGCCAATATGAGCCTCGTTGTAGGACAGGCTCATATGTTAAGCCGTTGCAACTTGTTTTCCTTAATTTACAACCTCAACGCCACTCATATGCATTTTACAGGCTAGTTTCCGTGTTTGTACAACCTGCCTGAGAGTACTCATATGTATTTTACATGCGACGAAGGAGCATTTTTGGTTCTTGTATATATATATATATATAAAGCAAAAAGTAGCGGGGTAAAAACCCAATGGAGGAACCCAAATGGGGGAAAAACAAACCCACCCCTTACAGGTCTTAAAAATTGTCGTAGTGCAATTCTGGCACTTCCAGTGTAAAATGCAGCCCGTTTTTAGTTAATATTAACCAAAAAACCCGATCTAAGTAGCTTTTTTGAGATCTCATGTGCCGTTGAAAATGCAGCATCAACTGGACAGGTTTCATAAAGTTTAACACAAACATAGGGCAATTTTTGGAAAATGCTAAAAAACCATGTAATATGACAAAACTTATTAGTATATCCTGTAGAGAATGCTTTTCTTACGTAGAATTGGCTGTTAAAATCCACACTTGGACCTGTACTGGGTCCTCCAGCAGCGAAATGGCACTTTTAGGGTTTTTAGCCTCTAGCAAGCCAGGTAAGCAAAATTCTCCGAATCTAACCGCATAGGATGTCGCAGCGTGCTCGATAGTACCGTGCTATAGTCTCTAACTGTTTCCATGTTAAGTTGTTAAAAAATTTTCAAAAAAATTTGGGTGGAGTTTCCTCCTCCCCAAAGTGGGGTTTTCCCCGCCACGTTTGGCAATGTGCCAGACTAACGGTGCATCGGATCAGTCTAGTTTTTGCTGTGTGCAAAGAGGAAGAGTTGCCATCATTGCAGATATTTGCAAAACTTTTCTAGCCCAACCCAGTCAAAAGTTACATCGATCCAAACTTTTGTCAAATTTTCGGATGGCTGGCCCAAAAAGTAGGTGTCAATTTCAAAATGTCAAAAAATGAGCAGGAGCGAACCAAATGACTTGATCTTTCCACACACAGGTTAGAAATATATAGTCGCGCTTTCTGCTGCTGTGTTTTGGAGCTCATAGCTCCAACTCACGACCCAGGAGGTGGGTGGGGTTTTCCCCCCAAAAGGGGGTGGATTTTTTCACGCCATGGTTATAAAGTTGCTAAAATATGCCCCCATTTTCGGGGCCCCCACAAATTTTGGCCTAGAAATCAGCCAGGAGGCCCGCCCGCCAGCAAACTTCCCTCCTCCAGAAATTTAGGCCTGGGAAAAAGCCAGCTCTTTCCAAAATCTTGGGTGCAGTTTTGCATATACGTGTATATATACCGAAACCGAGGTATATACGTTTCGGCCTTGATAGCTTTTGCTTTTCTCTCAGTTGTTAGGACACATGGAAAGAACGAACGTGGTCCTCACCGGAACTTCTGGTTTGCTGGGCAGGAGCATTTATCAGAAGCTAACTGAAAGTCCTTCCAGTGATTGGGAAGTCCAGGGATGGGCCTTTAACAGACTCCATGATGGGAAGTTCGTGAAGGTTGATTTGCTCAACACGGCTGAAGTGACTGGTGCTATAGAAAAAGCAAAGGTTGGTAATATTATTTAAATTGCTGTGTTAATAATTTTCCGCAATTCAAATGTGCCCAGGGTTTACACACAGAAGGATGTAGTATGAATTATATAATGAATTGCACATGGGGGGATACTCACAACCAAATGATGCGGGCTTGAGAAATTTGGGGGAACATTGGTAAACTTCCAAGCATTTAAGGTGGTGATTCCTTTTGGGCACATATTGTTGGTTGACGGCTCAAACCAAGATGAAATTTGATGAAACTTTCTAAAATAAGTTCATTTGGTGTTCTAACACCCTCCGCGCAATCCCGCTTCAAAATTTCGAGAGTTCCGTTCAATACAGTTTTCGCCAATTTCTGACAGTTTAACAGCAACTGCACAGTTATGACTATACTCATTTGAAAGATCTCGTTGAGCTTTACATTTTTGCTTTTCTAAGCAAGTTTCTAGTTCTTCTATAGCCGATTTTCTTATTTTGGCGTTGAAAACTTGTCATTTTTGCAGAAATCAAATAATCCACGATTTCTTGAGCTACGCAAGTCGTAAAATTTTGCTAAGGGTGTGGATTTGAAGGTCTCGTCGAGGCCGATTATCCGAGGCATGATAGTCTTCCAACTGCTATCCCGTGAGCTGCTATCATAAAAATGTAGTTTTTGCAAAAACATGACCAAATTTTTTCCAGCGATTGTGGAGCATTTACTATGCAAGCTAGAGGGTTGTCACCTACTAGACGTGTTTTACACAAAAATACCCAGGGGACCCTTTTTTAGTTGTCCCGATTGCTGCTTTCTAGCTAAAGTGGCCGCTTGCAAAAGTTGGGAAAAGTAGGCTAAATGCAGGATGCGCAAACGTTTTAGTTAATTTCTTTATAACGAAGAGCGGTTTCATAATAATTAAAAAAGGGTCCCCAGCTATTTGATGGAAGAATCGGATGATGTGGCCAAAGTCTCGCGAAAAAATTTACTTTAGTCTGCAAAAAATCTGGAAAATTAAATTACTTCGAAAATGCAGTAAAATAATTTCCGAGAACTAAAGTTAGGTTCATTGCATTCATTAGAAAGAGAACATATTAAGCTCCATTTTGATATAAAAATGGCTTCTTAACTCCGAGTAATGAATGAATAATAAGGGTTCAAATTTGATGTCTCCAAAAGGAATTACCACCTTAAGAGTAATCATACGTAAATGTATATTATACGTACGTACTTAATACGTTGTATCATGAGGGTGCGCGGAGCGCCCCTCATAATATGAGCTATAAAGGCACTTTGCGGATTAGGGAAACTGTTAATTAGCCATAACTATTTAACGGTAAGGAGTTGAGAGCTAAAGTTTACATTTTTGAAATCTCCAGGCCAAGAGCTTTCGAATGATACCAAACTTGTCCGGAAAAAATGAACTTTGAAAAAAATCGACTTTTTGATACAAGTTTAAAAGTGGGGGTTTTTTCTCTGTATCGACCACTTTTATAGGGCGATTTTTGCGCACACCGATTTTTCAAACGGCCCATAGGAAAAATTTTTCTATACTAATTTTTGATTATCTAGGTTATGGTCCAGATCAAGTTTATGTTTGAATTCCGAATTTAGCTCTGTGTCGATTTTTACAGATGGTCAAAGATGGAAAAATCGACGTTTGGACTTGGAAATTTTTCGAGGTCCCAACACAGAAAATTGTCAAAAAGTCGTCTAAAATAGCATTTTTTGGCCATTTGGTGGTGCGCATATATAGTAAATCGGGGTCGCTGAAAACGATGAGCATACTGCCGAAACCGAGGGATGTGACCCTCAGGCCCCATGGCGCCCGTGGTTCCTCGCCCAGGGTCAAAGTTGGGAAAAGTCCGTAAAAACGGCTATTTTCGGCCATTTGGTGGTGCCCATATATAGTAAATCGGGGTCGCTGAACACGATGAGCATACTGCCGAAACCGCCCGAAGTAACCACTGGTCAGCATGGCCCCGTGGCACCTCGCCCAGGGTCAAAGTTAGGGTCAAAGTTTGGAAAAGTCACTAAAACAGCGTTTTTCGGGGTTTTGGTTGGGGGCAGATATAGCAAATCGTCTACGCTCGTTTCAATGAGCATATTTTCAGAACCGACGGAAGTGACCACTGGTCACTATGGTCTAGGTGGCCTATTGACCAGTGGTCAAACCCCATAAAACAGCGTTTTTCGGGGTTTCGGTTGGGGGCAGATATAGTAAATCGACTACGCTCGTTTCAATGAGCATATTTTTAGAACCGACGGAAGTGACCACTGGTCACTATGGCCTAGGTGGCCTATTGACCAGTGGTCAAACCCCCTAAAACAGCGTTTTTAGAGGTTTTGGTTGGGGGCATATATAGTAAATCGACTACGCTAGTTTCAATGAGCATATTTTCAGACCCGACGGAAGTGACCACTGGTCACTATGGTCTAGGTGGCCTATTGACCAGTGGTCAAACCCCCTAAAACAGCGTTTTTCGGGGTTTTGGTTTGGGGCATATATAGCAAATCGACTACGCTCGTTTCAATGAGCATATTTTCAGAACCGACGGAAGTGACCACTGGTCACTATGGTTTAGGTGGCCTATTGACCAGTGGTCAAACCCCTAAAACAGCGTTTTTCGGGGTTTTGGTTGGGGGCATATATAGCAAATCGACTACGCTCGTTTCAATGAGCATATTTTCAGAACCGACGGAAGTGACCACTGGTCACTATGGTTTAGGTGGCCTATTGACCAGTGGTCAAACCCCCTAAAACAGCGTTTTTCGGGGTTTTGCTTGGGGGCATATATAGCAAATCGACTACGCTCGTTTCAATGAGCATATTTTCAGAACCGACGGAAGTGACCACTGGTCACTATGGCCTAGGTGGCCTATTGACCAGTGGTCAAACCCCCTAAAACAGCGTTTTTCGGGGTTTTGCTTGGGGGCATATATAGCAAATCGACTACGCTCGTTTCAATGAGCATATTTTCAGAACCGACGGAAGTGACCACTGGTCACTATGGCCTAGGTGGCCTATTGACCAGTGGTCAAACCCCCTAAAACAGCGTTTTTAGAGGTTTTGGTTGGGGGCATATATAGTAAATCGACTACGCTAGTTTCAATGAGCATATTTTCAGACCCGACGGAAGTGACCACTGGTCACTATGGTTTAGGTGGCCTATTGACCAGTGGTCAAACCCCCTAAAACAGCGTTTTTCGGGGTTTTGCTTGGGGGCATATATAGCAAATCGACTACGCTCGTTTCAATGAGCATATTTTCAGAACCGACGGAAGTGACCACTGGTCACTATGGTTTAGGTGGCCTATTGACCAGTGGTCAAACCCCCTAAAACAGCGTTTTTCGGGGTTTTGCTTGGGGGCATATATAGCAAATCGACTACGCTCGTTTCAATGAGCATATTTTCAGAACCGACGGAAGTGACCACTGGTCACTATGGTCTAGGTGGCCTATTGACCAGTGGTCAAACCCCCGAAGACAGTGCTCATTGTTTGAAATAGAGAATCTTCTGGGAGTAATAAATTGCAGACTACTTCTGCCTAAGAGCAGCTCTCCCAAAAATTGGAAGAAGGACAAGTAGGAAAAATGCTCCTTGCAGTCGCATGTAAAATGCAATATGAGCTATGATGGTCAACATTTAAATATGTCAAGGACAAGATTTAAAACGTCTAATATGAGCCAGCGTCTAAATCGGTAAAGGACAAGCTGTAACTGGCTAATATGAGCCGCCACGTTTCTCTTGGGCTCATATTGACGCGAGGATACTAAGTTGAGTTAACTATTTTTCACTTTTCAAATTCGCATGTACACGTAATTGTCATGACATACGTCTGGTCTTGATACAATAAGTAAAGTCAAGTGGG
The DNA here is from genome assembly GCA_030248195.1 of Trissonchulus latispiculum. Classification (NCBI taxonomy): domain Eukaryota; kingdom Metazoa; phylum Nematoda; class Enoplea; order Enoplida; family Ironidae; genus Trissonchulus; species Trissonchulus latispiculum. Next base: position 6,969 of record JASAND010002543.1, read on the forward strand.
TAAGCACACATCAAAGTTTTACACATCAGCTGTGTATTTTATTGTATATATAAGTGCTGTGTACAGTAAGCCGGTACTGAAGACTTTAAGAATACCGGTTTACTGGAGCTTTATGCATTTGTATCTAGTTTGCAGTGTGTGTCTATGATTTAGAAAACTGGTATATACCAAATGTATATGCCACTTAATTCAGCTTTAAAGGGGAGAACTTTAGCTGCTTAAAGTGTTCACATATATACCTTAAATACGGTGTTTGAGCTAGTGAAATTAGATTCAGACAGGATACCTATAACCAAACATTATATGAAGCTAATGACATTACGCAAGACGGTGAGGATTTTTTCAGACTTGGGATTGGGAATAAAAGTAAAGAGTCTGTAGGCAAGATGGTAAGGGGTCGTCGTGATGTCAAGCCGTTGAAACCACGGCAGCGAGCGTCAATATGAGCCCAAGAGAAACGTGGCGGCTCATATTAGCCAGTTACAGCTTGTCCTTTACCGATTTAGATGCTGGCTCATATTAGACGTTTTAAATCTTGTCCTTGACATATTTAAATGTTGACCATCATAGCTCATATTGCATTTTACATGCGACTGCAAGGAGCATTTTTCCTACTTGTGTATAGATAATAATCAACTATCCAAAACAAACTTCACAATTATAGCAATATTCTAGTAAATACATTTTGCAACATTTAGCCTCACATAATCATCCATGCTGCTGCTGAACGTAAGCCTGATGTGGTTGCACAGAAAATGGACATGTCGTTTGACTTGAATGTTAACAGCACCATGGAATTAGCTAAAGCCGCCGGTTCGTTAGTCGTGCCTGTTAGCGCCCCTACATAATATGGGTGTAAGGGCGTCTGCGCGGCCCTCTGGAGACCGTGTTGGCCTGGTGCCAGCTAATTAGAGGTCCGGGAGACGGGAGTGGTAAAAAGGTTACCATCGTAAACAACTCGAGTAGTACTACAAGTACCACCATACTTTTGGTTCGAATTCGAAACTTCGAAATTTTGCACTAGGCGATAGTTACCGTGCGTTTGTTTTTTTCTAGGTAAATAACGCTTATTGGAAATGCATTTTACGGCTAAGTGTTGGAACGATGTGGGCATTTTGGCACCATATTGCTACTATTATATGTTGGTAGACAGGATCCCCCATGCTACCTTTTTTGGTCATTTTGGCACCTGGCCAATTTTGGCTCTGTGCCAAGGTCCCAATGTCGGACTTTCGCTATTTTTCGCAAATTTTGGTCACACTTTTCTAGAACTGGGTACAAGCTGGAGAGGTCTAGTATCTTTTGTTGAAAATTACCAGTAGGGGTGCATAGAGTAACGAGGGGGACTTTTTAATTTTGCTCCCATGCTTTCAGGAGATGGGCCCAAACTTTGTTTGCATTATTTAGGTCTGTTTGGGCGAAAAGATTCTTAGTCCCACTTTTACTAGAAATGGCCTAAAAGTCACTAAAAATGGCGTTTTTCGGCCTCGGGGTGGTCCCCATATTAGGGGGAGCGCGTTAGCGCTCCCCCTAGAATAGGGAAAATTTGACGCAATGTGTATAATCTGGACATTGTTTGGCCTGGGGCCAGCGAAGGAGTGGACCGATCGGGCTGAAACTTCTTGTGTGAAGAGCCTATGGGCAGGGGTACATGCTGTGAAAATTTCAGCCGGATCGGCCGGGTGGATCTTGAGATATGAAAATTGGCCCCCCGCGCAGGTCGCGTTTCTCTCCATTTTTGTTTTTTCCCCCCAGGGGTGCAGGTCGGAAGACCCTTCAGAGCCATACTATTTTAGGTTTTTTTTGTACAAAAAGTTCCTCAATTCCGGGGAAATTACTTTCCGCGGTTCCCGGACCCCCCCAGATGGCCCCACCCCCCCGGTGGGGACCCCCCAAGTGACCCCCGGAAAAAAACTTCCGAAAATATTCTAGCCTCGAAATAGATCGCAGCGAGCGAAGCTGGGCTCTCATATTGCTCATGTGGCATGGCCCAAGGGTGGAGGTCTCCATTTGAGAGTTTGGTGTTGGTCGGTCATCTGTGGCGCCCTGGCCAGGGGTCAGTAGTTAACGTGTAAAAGGGGGGTCTGGGCCTACGGAGTAGGCAGCCCTATACATAAGAGCTGCTGGGCTGAGGTTTCGTATTCGAATAGGAACCCCTATATGGTGAATCTAAATGGCCCATTAGTTTCGCTCTAGGACCTATCCATGTGGCTGGGGGGCACCCTGATGGTGGTGGGCCCTACCGTGTCGCAACTCCAACTTTAAGCTCTTCTACAGAAATATCTACAGTGAGCAGGTCTCTCTTATTTGGGGTTTGGGGTGGGGTGCGGGAGCACTACAGCATAGGCTATAGTAGGTTTCGCCCGGACCCCTGTGGCGCCCCTGGCCAGGGGTCCGGACCGTGGACCGGGCCCAAAATGGCCAAAAATCGGTTTTTCCAAAAGTGGCCAAGTTTGGTATCAAATGAAAGCCCTTGGTGAGGCGAACATTTTTTGTCATTGGAGGACCCCTCTAAAGTGGACCCAGCGGCCTGTGGCGCCCTGGCCAGGGTCCGGACCGGTCCAAAATGGCCAAAAATCGGTTTTTCCAAAAGTGGCCAAGTTTGGTATCAAATGAAAGCCCCTGGTGAGGCGAACATTTTTTGTCATTGGAGGACCCCTCTAAAGTGGACCCAGCGGCCTGTGGCGCCCTGACCAGGGTCCGGACCGGTCCAAAATGGTCGAAAATCGATTTTTGCAAAAGTGCCAAGTTTGGTATCAAATGAAAGCCCCTGGTGAGGCGAACATTTTTTGTCATTGGAGGACCCCCTCTTAAAGTGGACCCAGCGGCCTGTGGCGCCCTGGCCAGGGTCCGGACCGGTCCAAAATGGCCAAAAATCGGTTTTTCCAAAAGTGGCCAAGTTTGGTATCAAGTGAAAGCCCCTGGTGAGGCGAACATTTTTTGTCATTGGAGGACCCCTCTAAAGTGGACCCAGCGGCCTGTGACGCCCTGGCCAGGGTCCGGACCGGTCCAAAATGGTCAAAAATCGATTTTTCCAAAAGTGGCCAAGTTTGGTATCAAATGAAAGCCCCTGGTGAGGCGAACATTTTTTGTCATTGGAGGACCCCTCTAAAGTGGACCCAGCGGCCTGTGGCGCCCTGACCAGGTTCCGGACCGGTCCAAAATGGCAAAAAAATCGATTTTTCCCAAAAGTGGCCAAGTTTGGTATCAAATGAAAGCCCTTGGTGAGGCGAACATTTTTTGTCATTGGAGGACCCCTCTAAAGTGGACCCAGCGAGCTGTGGCGCCCTGTGGCAATGGGTCCTAATTGGTCTAGTATCTAAATTTCTAAAAGTTGTAATATTTGTTATATATTAGGGGGAGCGCGTTAGCGCTCCCCCTAGAATAGGGAAAATTTGACGCAATGTGTATAATCTGGACATTGTTTGGCCTGTGGCCAGCGGAGGAGTGGACCGATCGGGCTCAAACTTGGTGTGTGAAGAGCCTGTGGGCAGGGGTACATGCTGTAAAAATTTCAGCCGGATCGGCCGGGTAGATCTTGAGATATGAAAATTGGCCCCCCGCGCAGGTCGCGTTTCTCTCCATTTTTTATTTTTCCCCCCAGGGGTGCAGGTCGGAAGACCCTTCAGAGCCGTACTATTTTAGGTTTTTTTTGTACAAAAAGTTCCGCAATTCCGGGGAAATTACTTTCCGCGGTTCCCAGACCCCCCCAGATGGCCCCACCCCCCCGGTGGGGACCCCCCAGGTGACCCCCGAAAAAAAACTAAGTCCGAAAATATTCTAGCCACGAAATAGAACGGAGCGAGCGAAGCCGGGCTCTCATATGGCTCATGTGGCATGGCCCAAGGGTGAAGGGCTCCGGGAAGTGAGATGGTGCTGCTCGGTGGTTTGTGGCGCCCTGGCCAGGGGTCAAAAGTTAGTGTGTAAAAGGGGGGGTCTGGGCCTACGGAGTAGGCAGCCCTATACATAAGAGCTGCTGGGCTGAGGTTTCGTATTCGAATAGGAACCCCTATATGGTGAATCTAAATGGCCCATTAGTTTCGCTCTAGGACCTATCCATGTGGCTGGGGGGCACCCTGATGGTGGTGGGCCCTACCGTGTCGCAACTCCAACTTTAACCTCTTCTACAGAAATATCTACAGTGAGCAGGTCTCTCTTATTTGGGGTTTGGGGTGGGGTGCGGGAGCACTACAGCATAGGCTATAGTAGGTTTCGCCCGGACCCATGTGGCGCCCTGGCCAGGGGTTCGGACCGGGGACCGGGTCCAAAATGGCCAAAAATCGATTTTTCCAAAAGTGACCAAGTTTGGTATCAAATGAAAGCCCTTGGTGAGGCGAATATTTTTTGTCATTGGAGGACCCCTCCAAAGTGGACCCAGCGGCCTGCGGCGCCCTGACCAGGGTCCGGCCCGGTCCAAAATGGCCAAAAATCGATTTTTCCAAAAGTGGCCAAGTCTGGTATCAAATGAAAGCCCTTGGTGAGGCGAACATTTTATCTCATTGGAGGACCCCTCCAAACTGGTCTCTAGCGACCTGTGGCGCCCTGGCAAGGGGTCCTAATTGGTCAAAAATCAAAATTTCCAAAAGTTGTCAAATTTGGATGTAAATGAAAGCCCGAAATGAGCAGAGCAACTTTTGTCATGTATATATAACTGCATATCCAAGGTTACGGTGCTGGTTGGCTTTTAAAATAGCCTTCCTGCCTAAGATAACGCACCGTGTAAAAAGTTCTGATATGAACAGTGGCCTTCCAGCCTAAGATAACGCACCGTGTAAAAAGTTCTGAAAAGGCCATGAACAGTGGCCTTCCAGCCTAAGATAACGCTCCGTGTATAATGTTCGGTAGAGGCCATGAACAGTGGCCTTCCAGCCTAAGATGACGCACCGTGTAAAAAGTTCTGAAAAGGCCATGAACAGTGGCCTTCCAGCCTAAGATAACGCTCCGTGTATAATGTTCGGTAGAGGCCATGAACAGTGGCCTTCCAGCCTAAGATGACGCACCGTGTATAAAGTTCTGAAAAGGCTATTAACAGGCATTTTTCCGTTTCAGCAAATACATTCAGTTGAACTAGAACGTTTTCATCCTGTTTGCGGTAGCTAGCTTTGCTTACATTGTGTATATATACAACTTCTCTGACATGATTTTCTCTGCAGCGGAAAAATAAGCGAAACTAGGGGGGAAAATGCCCTCGACGGGCAACCAACTTGGTAGAATAGGGAAAGACTTGAATGTTAAATACACGGTGCATGGTACAACTGAGATTCTGCTGAAGCGGAAAAATGCCGTTTCTCAGCGACTAAAATGACAGAAACCAGCTTTGTGCGCCGAATAGGGAATCTACTCGGCGACTAAAATGAAAGAAACCAGCTTCGTCGCCGAATAGGGAATTCCCTCCTTCCGCCCTATTCGCGCGAACTTTGAAGCTTATGTATTGCTTTGCTGAATAATGAGAGAGCTTCAGAATGGCAGAATTATTTCAGAATGCAAAACAACAGTTTTATCAAGCACTTACGTAAGTCAAGGTTTTCACAGACATAAATACGCTGTCTTCGATGTGCTATCAGAAACATTGAGAGCATATATATATACGTATATAGGTGTGCTCTGTGCTGATCTTGCCGAGAATTGATACAATCAAACATTATATAAAATGAAATGCGATTGATTGTATATGTTTTAGCACAAGGACTGTCGACCACAAATTGTTTAAACTGAATATACTTATTGTTGCTTTCTGTTGGTCCTGCTAGCGGTTGTATGCATAAAATATTTACGGATCAGGTAGCTCAAAAAGAAATTAATCTAGCGTCACCCCTAGCCACCACGCAACCGGTACGGGAAATGTCATATTGAGCGCAATGCTTACGTTTGCAGTTCCTAACAGAATAATTACCTATATATTTCCTCCCGAAAGACGATAAGTTCGCGCGAATAGGGCGGAAGGAGGGAATTCCCTATTCGGCGACGAAGCTGGTTTCTTTCATTTTAGTCGCCGAGTAGATTCCCTATTCGGCGCACAAAGCTGGTTTCTGTCATTTTAGTCGCTGAGAAACGGCATTTTTCCGCTTCAGCAGAATCTCAGTTGTACCATGCACCGTGTATTTAACATTCAAGTCTTTCCCTATTCTACCAAGTTGGTTGCCCGTCGAGGGCATTTTCCCCCCTAGTATAGTAAATCGGGGTCGCTGAAAACGATGAGCATACTGCCGATACCTCCCGAAGTGACCTCTGGTCAGCATGGCTCCCGTGGTTCCTCGCCCAGGGTCAGAGTTGGGAAAACTCACTCTAAACAGCGTTTTTCGGCGTTTTGGTCGGGGGCATATATAGTAAATCGACTACGCTCGTTTCAATAGGCATATTGCCGAAACCGATGCAAGTGACCACTGGTCAAATGGCCTAAAACAGCGTTTTTGTGGGGGACATTTATAGTAAATCGACTACGCTCGTTTCAGTGAGCATATTGCCGAAACCGATGGAAGTGACCACTGGTCACTACGTCCTTGAGGCCCTATTGACCACTGGTCAAATGGCCTAAATCATCGTTTTTCGGCGTTTTGGTTGGGGGCATTTAGAGTAAATCGACTAGGCTCGTTTCAATGAGCATATTGCCGAAACCGATGGAAGTGACCACTGGTCAAATGGCCTAAAACAGCGGTTTTCAGCGTTTTTGTGGGGGGGCATTTATATTAAATCGACTACGCTCGTTTCAATGAACATATTGCCGAAACCGATGGAAGTGACCACTGGTCACTACGGCCTTGAGGCCCTATTGACCACTGGTCAAATGGCCTAAAACAGCGTTTTTCAACATATTGGTGGGGGGAATTTATAGTAAATCGACTACGCTCGTTTTAATGGGCATATTGCCGAAACCGATGGAAGAAACCAGTGGTCACTACGGCCTACTGATCACTGGCAAACTCCTAAAACGGCGTTTTTCGAACCTTTGGCGGTACCCATACAGTAAGTCCGGGTCGCTGAACACGATGGGCTTATAAGTCCTTTAACAAGTTTTCTCCGTGGGTGGGTGGGAGGCCCCCCACTTTTGGCAGCCCCCCCACATTCATCCCCCCCACTTTTCGGCAAGCCCCCCTCCCACTTTTTTGGGGGTCGCCCAAAAGTGTCGAAAAATTAGGTTTTTGAGGTCAAATTTTCAAAAATTTTCTGCATTTTTAGCTAATTTATGGCCTTATAAGTTAATTTTAAACTTAAAAACAACGAGTTTTTTTGTGTTTTTACCTAAAAAATGCTAATTTTTCGCTAAAAATTTAGGTATTTTATACCTTGAACTCCCCCCCCCACATTTCGGAAGCCCCCCCCCCACTTCCCCCTCCCTAGGGGGGGGGGGCGAAGCCCCCCCCCACTTTCAAAACCCTAAAAAAATGCCAGATTTATATAATGACTTTTCTGCTCTACCTACGGCACTGTTTAAGCTCCTTATGTATATCAATTACCTCATTGCTGGAAAGGGATCCTTTAAAATGACAGAAGGACAAGAAATAAAAATGCTCCTCTGGAGCATGAAAAAAGTAATATGGGTGATGGTGAGGTTGCAAAATCAAGAGAGGACTAGTCTTTAAAATGCTTAATATGGGGCTAGGTTCAAAAATAGAAGAGGACTAGGTTCGCCGAACAACCCATATTTGCGGGATTTGACGTTTCGTCTTAGCTTGAGCTATCAATGTCAGTAAATAAAAATTTTAAGCAGTTGAATACTCGTTGAATATAGCTGCTTGCATGCGCTGTTGGACTAGCTAGAAATATATACGTAAATTATCATAATTTTGTTGTGTTGAACTTCGGCAGGCTGTACTAATAGGCGAGATCTAAGGCTATGATGCTAAAGCTATTGGTCCAAGTCAGGAGGAAATAGAAGATCGTCGGAGAGTCCTAAATTATTCTTGAATATAAATTTTCCGTATAAATGGATACGTAAAATGCACTGGTTAGTATAAAGCACTTATCGAAGAACTCTTTTGCTAAAATAAAAGTTCGAATAAAGCTCGAACACATACCGTAGCTGTAGGTTATTTATGAACTATAAACTAAATGTATCGTGGATATGCATAATAATTTACATGTACAAACCGCGAATATGGGTTGTTCGGCGAAGCTGTGCCTATATTAATTCGCTCACAACCTAGTCCTCTTCTATTTTTGAACCTAGTCCCATATTAAGCATTTTAAAGACTAGTCCTCTCTTGATTTTGCAACCTCACCATCACCCATATTACTTTTTTCATGCTCCAGAGGAGCATTTTTATTTCTTGTAGATTATATCATCTAATTTAGTATTGAGAACTATAATTTAAAATATAGAAATTGATATAGATGATTGTATATATAACTTTTACAGTCCGCGAATATGGGTTGTTCGGCGACGCTGTGCCCATATTATATAGTTCGCCCACAACCTAGTCCTCCTGTCGTTTAGAACCTAGCCCCATATTAAGCATTTTCAAAACTAGTGCTCTCTTGATTTGATTTCGCAACCTCACCCCATCCACTCCAGGGTATTTTTTACCGGGGGGGCGCCCCCCCCCCTTCGAAATTGACCTTCCCCCGAAAATGCCTCCCCCCGAAATCGCCCCCTTCCGGGATTTTTGCTTCCCCCATCCGGGATTTTTTGGGGGCCCAAATTTTTGCCAAAAATAGGCAAATTTTCAAAACTTTTCCTGCTTCGCCGGAGATTTTTTCGTAAAAATGACTATTTTTAGCTTAAATCCTTGCATTTTTGAGAACTTTTTGCCTTTCTACATGTAAAATGCTCCAAAAAATACCAAGTTTTAGCTCATTTTTGCAAAAAAATCCCCCCCCGGGCCCGGCCCCCCCCCCGAAAAAAATCCCTAAAAAATACCCTGCACTCATATTACTTTTCCATGCTCCGGAGGAGCATTTTTATTTCATGTGCACATGTACAACAACCCGCTGGTCTTTTGCTGGTTTTTACTGCTGATCAAACAACTAAATTTTTAACCTTTTATTTCGTGGATTTTCAGTTGGGACCCCCACTCGTCCCCCCACTTTTTTGGGGTTCCTCCCACTCACTATAAGGTAACCAGAAAATGCAAAGTTTAAGGATTTTTGGTCAATACTGTCATTTGTTTTAAAACCGTCTATTTTGGTACTAACACTTGATATTTGAGCACTTTTAAGGTTACTTATAGCAGCGTTTGTTGACATCAGTTTATTCTCTGCAGTTTTAGCATTTGTAGGCCATTTTATCCCCCCCCCGCCTCTTGTTTGGCCTAGAAGAAACCCATCTGCTGTTAAAACTATTAGAAATGGCTTCTACACGAGCTAAGCTTCCGGCAAAGCCAGAAATAGTTTAGTTTTCAAATTCACCCTCAAAACCATATTCCCGATTTCTGTTGGGAGCCTCTACCACCTGCGTTGAAATTAAAAACCAGCCTGAAATTTCTAATAAACTGTATGGTTTGGAAAAGTGTCAAACATAATTCTTGGTTAAACACGTCACTACCAATTTTTTTATAACTATGATTTTTACTTTACTATTTCAGATAAGCTTAAAGCTCTCCTAATCTATGTCAGTACAGACTATGTGTTTGATGGAGCGCGACCTCCCTATAAGGAACAGGACCGGCCAAATCCCCTGAATGCCTACGGAGAGATGAAGCTGAGGGGAGAAATGGCTGTCCAGGGAAATTGTCGAGGTGAGCTGCCATTGATTATATACCAGAAATAAAATATGCTCATTAAGTTTTACTTATCTGTGGAGCAGTTGAACTCAGAGATTTGATTGGGACGACTTGAGAGACTTCCAAACTGAAGGATCATTGTGGTTTCCCTTCCCAGTAGGAGAGGGATGTAGAACCTGGTGTGGGTTGTTGCAATTCGTCGCTTCAGAAGCAAAACAGCGTATCTAAGTCATATTTTTAGTGAATTGAAGTGAATGGTATACAAAATGTTGACAGAGCTGTAAAACAACTTTTGGCAAAAGAACGCAAGTCCAACTCCCCCTTATTAATCGAGCTACGCTATATCTCAAAAGTGTAAAAATGCTACCTTGCGTTGTTTTGCTTCTGATGCGACGAGTGTTTTGGGGCTGTCTTTTTTGTATTTTGTTAGCATATAGGTTTAATAGTATATATAGCAGGGTTTTTTTTTCAAAATTTTACCTGTGCTTTTTAGTGTGTTTTTTTAAGAAAATGTGTGTTTTTTTAAAAAATCTGTGTTTTTCCTGAAATTCGCTTTTCGCAGTTTTAACACGTTTTTAACGGTTTTTACAGCATTTTAAACTATATTTAGCATTTTTCGCGTTTTACAGAAGAAGTACAAAGCATATATTGCATGCTCAGTCTTCATAAACGATATTTCAATGTTCAATATTTGCATTGATGACGTCTTTTTTGCGCTACAATGGGGGGTCTGGGGGGCGGAGTCCCCCAGACGTTCAGAATTTTTTGAAAATTGTGACAATTTTGGTCTGAAATCCTTCAATCCTTTTACTTTTCGACAGTTTATTTTATTCCAGTCATTTGCAGAATTTGGAAACGTAATTTCATAGAATAATTTGCTTATACAGTCCCTAATGACACCGTTGCTTAGAATAATGAAGGCTACACGAAAACTAATGCCTAGACGAAAACAAACAGAAGTAAAAACATAGATATATAGTGAATACTTGCGCCGAAGGCGCAAAATTTTTTGGAAAAACTTAAAAATTAGGCTTAAAATTAATAAAAATTCGCTCCTTCAGGTGAAAATGTGAGTGTGCTTTTTGGTGTGTTTTTTTTTAAATTTTGTGTGTTTTTTTAAAAAAAGTGTGCGAAAACACAATAAAAAACACAAAAAAACAGTGATATATAGTTTGTCTGTATGGAAGCGTTCAAGTGACAATTCTGCTATTCGATGTGTTCAGTTCCAGTGCTTCCTTTTTATAGTTTCAGTTTAGACTATGCCATTCTCCGCGTTCCCATTCTGTACGGCCCGGTGGAGCGATTGGGTGAGGGCGCCGTGGATGTGATCCTGAAGAATATGATTGAGGCCAAGCCCTCTGGCACGCCGTTGGACATGTCCAACCATGAACGACGCTGTCCCACCCATGTGGAGGATGTGGCCAGTGCAGTCTGTCTTTTGGCGGATCTGTGGCGCAAGGTGTGCATTAATTAGTTAATTACGTAATAATTATTGCAGTGACACTGTTTATGACACGACATGTCATTTCAACTTGGTGTCACGCGCCGTGTCGTTAACACTGCTATTGCTATGCATTTGCAGTGTATGGTTTATTGTGCTGTAAATGTCGCTATTAGTCCGACTAAAACTGTAACTTGTGTTGGGTTGGCGATGGAAACTAGAATAACTACAAAGCAAAGCTAAAAAGGTTGTTGGTTTAATATTTAAAATTTAAAAAATGAGTCGGAACTACTTTTATTGTTGAAAGTTAGTGGAGTGGTAGTGTTTATTCTTCTTACTATATATGTGTACATAATGTGTATATATGCATTTCTATGTGTCGTATTCTTTTTTATGTTTTTTGCTGTTGTAGGACAAATTTGCCGTTCACGGTATCTATCATTGGCGCGGTGACGAAGAGATGACCAAGTATGATATGGCCGTGATTATGGCCAACAAATTTGGCCTGCCCGCCAGTCAGTTGCGGGCCGTGGGCGAATCGGCCGGGGCGGTCGCGGCCAGCCGTCCCTACAATGCCTGGCTGGCCAATCAGAGACTGGTTGAACTGGGGCTGACCAATCAGCATAGCTTTGCCACTTCCATCTCCTGTCTACAGCCTTTTATTGGATGAGTGCTTTTATTATAAGCTCTGTTTCAAATAGTGCACACTGCAGTAATTATTTGATTTTAAGGGGGGGGGGGGGAGGGTCGCCGGGTACCAATAAATTTATAGTCACATTATTTATTTATTTATATTTCATTTATTTATTTCGCTCATTTTCAAGTATAATATACGCCCATATGTCCCCCAAAACAAGACAAATTTTCTGGTCCCAGCGTCAACCCAGTTAAAGAGATATATATTGCAGTTTAAATCCTTACAATTTAATACTTATACACCAGTATCCCTTGCTGGGGGCTAAGAAGACGTGTACACATAGAATGGCAAAGGACTACGGTATGACAAATACACCAATTTACACCCTTTACCTGTATGTAGATAATATTTATCACTGCCTAAATTACAATGACAAGCCAAGCAATGAGAGAGAAACAGCGCTTGAACTGTTTTGGTCAAGGTCATTCCGACTGTTTACTTCAAACTTTAACACGCTCTAACTTTCACATATTAGTTTGAAGAGACTTGGTGTAAGAAGATAAAATGTTCCGGACATCGAGAGCTTCAATTTGAAATAAAATATGGCTATATTTGAAAAAAAATGGAAAAATTGGCATTTTTTGCACATAAGTGTCCGCCATGCTGTTGTAGTATGTAGCCAACGCAGGCAAAGCACAGGCTATTGGCATGAAATTTTACATACCCTTTGGCATTATGCCTGCCAATTAGCACACCAAATTGTCTTGAGATACCTTAAGTTTTGGCTGACTTATAAAGCGTCAAACTAGAATTTTTTTGGAAAAATGACGATTTTTTGAGGAAAAATGGAATTTCTGCTACCAAAACTGTGAGCTACTGAAAAGCCCTGATAGGGATTGATTACATGCAAAACAGAGCTCTAGCAATATACGTACTGTGCTAATATCTAAACGCGAAGTTTCTACACCAAAGGGTTAGTTCAGGACAGGACACAACGTTCACTGACGCTACACATTTGTAGCGCGACTTTGAGCAAAAATCGACTTCCCCGTACTTTGAAAATTCGTATAAAATCAGCGGCTCTACGGGAAATAACCTCGTGTAGATTTAGCACTTTACGTAGTCCAAATTAGGTTTACACCAAGTTTTCTTACAAGCCGATTTTCTCTTATACAACGCGCAAACTTTTGGTAGCAGAAAAATTTTCTAAACTTCATTTTCCTATTTGTAGCACATGTCGGGGTCACCTTTGGAGGGCTATTATAAATGATAGGAAAAGTTTTGCAACAAACGCAATTGTCTTGTTTTGCGGACCCAAGAGGACTACGAAATATATATGTGAAAATGAGAGAAATCACAGATGGTCGGAAAATCGCTACCCCCCTTAATTGTAATGATTGTTTTTGTATTACGTAATTATGGTGATTGTTTATAGTTTATTGTCGTTGCTTGTTGATGGTTTATGATTAGTAAACTGATTTTATTTACTAAATATATGAAATGAGTTGTCTGCTGTTCCTAGTCTTCTAGATACTAAATAGGCTGGTATAATGCATTTTGGTGCAGTATTGCTACTGAAGAAAGTAGATCGTATGTGTCTCTCCCTGCGATCCGTGCAAAAGTGTCTTCTAAGTTTGTGTGCACAAAATTTGAAATTTTAGTCTCCATTTTCGTTCATTTGCAAACAATCTGTTCTGAGTTATGACAAAGCAAAATTAACAAAGTATATCTAACGAAAACTAAAAGATTTGGTTTGCGTTAGCTTATCAAGTCTTGGTGAGAGGACGGCATGGCACACTTATGATGTTGGAAGCTAAGGTCTCACGCAAACTAGAAAATTGGGATCACTTATTCATCACTTAATATATATTCATTACGGGTCCACAATGTAAAGAAATAATGAGAAACACCTGCCTGCTTGCGGAACTTAGTCCGAACAGGAGAGAGCCAATGGGTGCTGTGAGCGTTCTTACCCAGAGAACTAGTCAGTATGGCCCAATTTAAGAAATGAAACAGTCGCTTCAGAACCTGAGACCCGAAATATTCGCGAGCCATAACATTGTATTTTCAAAATTGTTATAATGAGACAAGGCCACGAACTTAAAGTTTAAAAGGGAATATATATATGTATATATGAGCCAACAATTTGGGCAAAATCCCAGTGTGAAAACAGGAAGGAAGAAATCTAGGCTTGCATTCATATGTTCCGATTTTCGAGATGCTATGATCTGCTGCTTTTGAAATAATGAGCCATTACTGCTGCTGTGCTTATGCGATTTACTATATTCCATTATATGATGCAATTTGAAAAAACTTTTCCAATCTTAACAAATTACTTCTAAGCTGTCTAAGTGGTCCCGAAAATGAAAACGGCAAACTTTCCTTTCAAACTCTGCGTTAGCAGTGATTTGTCAAAGTTAACGACGTTAATTCCTAACAATTATATATACCAGAGGTAGTTGTGAGTTGTGACTGCAATTTCTGTAATAAAAACTCCATTCTGATATCTGAGATACCATTTGTAAGTCTCAGGGAATACTTTGGCGTAACCTTCCTCGACCATTTGGTGGGTCAACTAGTTTGCCAAAATTATATGGTTGGTTCACGCGCGGACGGACGGAGGGGGAACGTGGAACAGCTCAAAAAAGTATCTGATCACCGGTTCACTGTAAGTTGTGAATGGAGGAACGGACAAACGGATCAGTATAAACGGAGAACGGAAAATTATATATCAAGTTAAATCTTGGTTAGTACAAAATTAGGATCTCTAACTTCCCCCCCCCAACTCGTTTGGGGGGGAAATAGTTAAATTGGGGTCATGTGTTAAGATATATTTAAAGGTTGTAATAAAGGTCATAGAAGTTTCCTGGATGATTCTCACCTATTCTTAATAACAAATAAGATAATCTTCATTACGTTCAAATTGAAAATATTTATTTTTAAATAACTTATTAGATCAAGCTAAGTCTTAAATTTAGTATGCACATTCTACAATGAACTAATGCATACGTCTTAAATAATTCAAGAAAGTTAAACGTTACATACTTTTAAAATTTAAAATTTTTAAAATTTTGCTTTTTTTAAAGTTTTTAGAAAATTTAAAGTCTAGCTACAAATTTATTAGATGCATTTGTTGTCAGCTCCATTTGTGCATATTAATCTTGTGGTTACGTACTTTAATACGAGTTTATGTACATTTTTCAATTTGGGGGGGGGGGGGAAATACTTAAATTGGGTCTTTTGGGGGGGGGAAATAGTTAAAGAGATCCCAAAATTATTCTGTGCGTAAATAATTCGTACGGTTTTGTTCAGTCCTTCCTTAAATTATTCAGAAACAACTTACTGACTGTTGTAAAATTTTTTTGCAAAAATTGGTTCTCAATAACTAATTTGTTTTTAAATTATTAACATTATTTTCTTCCGTTTTGCCCTGGCTTTCTCCGTTTATCTATTCATCCGTTTCTCTGAAGCATCTCCTCTCAGTATAAGCAAAAGTTGATCCGATCCGTGACTGCAAGAAGAATGGCGGCCATTTATGATAAGTTTGAGAATATTTATTTAAAATTTTATTTTCTTCGACCACAAATGTTCGTGTATTAATCTGTTTCCGCA
The DNA here is from genome assembly GCA_030248195.1 of Trissonchulus latispiculum. NCBI lineage: Eukaryota > Metazoa > Nematoda > Enoplea > Enoplida > Ironidae > Trissonchulus > Trissonchulus latispiculum. The sequence goes on from JASAND010002543.1 coordinate 22,318, forward strand.
TTGTCGGTTACTCAGTTCAATTTAATGCATTAAAACAACCATAATCCACTCTATTACGTAGATTAAAGGAATTAAGGAAACAACTCTTTTCATAACTTTATTTCTATTGTTGTTATGCGTCGATAACGAGAAATGGCTTCTTATCAAATTTACAATAACAATAATCGATTGGGATAATTCTAAGTACGTTTTGTAGCTAAACCATGCCACCGGGATCCTGACTGGGATATACCCATTGGTAGCACAGTAAACAGCAGTGACATGACAGATGGGCATGGAAAGGATGTAGGTCTCCACTCCACCTACGGATCCAGTTGGCTAAGTCGCTATCAAATTTTATTATTACTTTAAACTTGGCTTAAGGGTTCATGACAGTAATTTAAAGATACGTAGAAAAAATTTGATCCTGTGTACAGCGTAGTCTGTATAATTGATAGATGAGGTAACTTTCAGCATTTGACTGGTATTTCTAAGCTGTTTCAAACGCAAACGGATAGCTTAGGACACTGTTTTGTTACCTATGGCTGATAATATCGTTGCAATGCAACCGAACTAAACTAAACCAAACCACACCGAACGACGTGGGGGGTAAAAAGTTTATTGGTAATTTAAGTTAAGAATAAATCAAAGAAGTGGACTTTCATTCTTTCCTATCTTGAGACTCGGCTCTTACCCTTCGTTCCTTGCTTCTGCAGCCAGTTTTTTTTGTCCCCAGGCTTTCCGAGTAGCCTTACCGAAGTTTCAGCCATCTTAGTCACTCGAGGTATGCGGGGGGCAAACTTTGTTGCTAACTGTCAACGTCGTTTGCCTTGGGTGTGACTGCGGCCATGTGCCAATAACCGTACACCGACTTGGCTTGGGGATCACGTTTTCTGTCCGTGGTCTTCGCTTCTCCGCTTTCTTGTCCACTTTCAAAGGACTGCGGAGAGCATCACCGTATAGGCCTCATGTAGTGCCTTGATGGTGCATAAGTCCGTAGCAAAAAAAAAAAAAAAGCAAAAATTGTAAACTAAAGATGCCGATGACTGAACTCAGTCGTCGAAAACACATCCATACCAAATTTTAGCTCTGTTCAGTTTTTCGATTCAGCTTTCCGTTAGCTCAGTATAAGCTTACATCTTTAGCTTATTGAGCTAACGAAAACTAAAATAGAAGAATGGACGGATCATATCAAGGAAGTCCCCCCTAAGCAAAATTGGTCAATTTCAACAGCATGCTGCTGGCGACGGACACAACCTTAAAGCTTAAGTTGCACATCGTTGGAAAGCTGAGGATGTGCCCTCTCAAATGCTCTAAGCCATTTTGCTGCAGCTTACACCTAGCAAGTTTTACTTGTCGTCAAAGGTCAGCTAAAATCGACCAAAACGGCAAATTTTGGCAAAGTTTTCAAGATAACACTTTATAGAGACAACTTACAGCAAAATGCATTATACCACTGGAAAGAGCACGTCGTCAGCTTTCCAACGATGTGCAACTTAACCTCTAAAGCTTGTGTCAGTCGCCAGCAGCATGCTGTTGAATTTGACCAATTTTGCTTAGGGGGGACTTCCTCGATATGATCCGAATGGACTTCATATTCGTTTTCAGCGGCCTCGAAAACATCTATTATAACCAAGTTTTCATCAAAATCGTATCTCGATTACCCCCCTCCATTCAAAATCCTTAAAACTCGACCAAATGAGCTAAAATTTACTATGGGCATGTTATTGACTACGCTGAGTTCAAATATGGCAAAATTTTTCGAATTCGCGAAATTCGATTTTTTTCGATTTCTAAGGAGGAACCCAGGGAAATCGAAAAATCTTGCCATATTTGAACTCAGCGTAGTCGAAAACATACCCATAGTAAATTTTAGCTCATTTGGTCAAGTTTTAAGGATTTTGTTTGAGTGGTGGGAGAGTAATCGAGATAAGACCCTCGAAAACAACAAATTTTTCGGTTCCCCTTTGTGCCCCTTACGAAAAAAATTAATTTCGCGAAATCGAAAATTTTGCGATATTTGAAGTCAGCGTACTCGAAAACATACCCATACCAAATAATTTTGAGTAGTTGGGGGTAATCGAGACAAGATCGAGAGAGTTAAGGAAGCAAACAACACTAGCTGTAGCTTTTTAGCAAAGACAGGGCACCACTACACCACAGGCACCGGATTATCAGCTGAACTTCTATATTTGGCTTATCAATCTTTCCTATGCTTGCTTCCCTTACAACACTGTGTCTCTCCCTTACCTTTCCCCCTACATTTGCTTTAGATTAATAATTCTAGTGTATCTGAGAGTGTGTGCGTGTAGTTTAAAATTTTGACGACTATAACCGACCACCTGTGCCTGCCTTTCTAGAGACTGCTGGCGCGCATGTTTTTATTAAACTGGCTTGTCTCTTTTCGTTCGCTCTCTAACTCAAGCCAGTCCCTGCAAACAAAATTTTCTATCAAACAACTACAGAAAGGAATATAATATATGTAGATGATATATAAATTTTGTGCACATATATGTGCACTACTGTGGTACTACTATTAGTAGGGGAGAAACAGAGAAAAGACAGAGATATGTGCACGCCTGTGCTTTGGAGTGAACATCTGGCCTTGTGTGAAACACGTGAATACACAAAACATACACACACACACACAGAGACACCAACACCAACATTTAATACATAAGGTCTCAAAATGTTCTCTCCATCATACACAGCCGCTCTATGTCATCTGCACTAGGGCCCAGGTGTCCCCCCAAGTCGCACTTAGTTCGTATTTCTTCTACCCCCCCTATCCGTTATATTTAAGTATCAGATATCCGTTTAGCTCTTTCAGAAGAAACCCTTTCCGATCTATTTTAGGTATCAGTTTTTGGGCTGATTCCGAACACCGATTCATTGATTGATTCTAGTCCTGAAATCTTAGTCAGGTAATTTTTGTTGTTGACATATACTATGTATGCAGGGATCATAGGAAGAATTCTTCCCCACCACAACTGTAAAATTTTAGGATTTAGTATTTTTATTTTAGCATTTAGCTCCAATGCAAAATTTTAAAGTATTTGTCGAAAAAGTTAAAAATAATGGCTGGGATAGGGTGGGGGTTAAGCGTATTAGTTTGTAAGCATAACACTCTGTTTATTAATTTTCCTCTACATTCTTGGAACAGAGAAAAGACTTGTAGACTAGAGATTGGCCTACGCTTAAGTGTTACTTAAGTCGGCTGTATTAGATATTTGCGTACGGGTTTGGCTAATCCTTGGCGTGGTTGTAAAATGTTGTCAGCTATAAGTTGACAACACTGTCGGCTACAGTTTGCAGAGCTGGCATTATTTCGACGGCTTAGGGATTTGATTATCTGTGTAGATTCTAGAAGTTACCGTAATCCGTCCCCACCCCGCGATGTTTGAGCCAATTTATTCGGATATGTGTCTTGAGGAAATCTAGTAGTATAGGGAATTAGAAATAAGTAGTTGAAACAAAAAATATCGGATTGTTTGTGTATATCTATGATATACAAGTAGGAAAAATGCTCCTTGCAGTCGCATGAAAAAGTTAATATGAGCTATGATGGTCAACATTTAAATATGTCAAGGACAAGACTTAAAATGTTTAATATGAGCCAGCATCTAAATAAGTAGAGGACAAGATGTAAACGGCTAACATGAGCCGCTACGTTTCTCTTGGGCTCATATTGACGCTCGTTCTACGCTACTTTTCGTCGACAAAGTATATCCAGCTCCTAAATTACACTTCCTATCTGCATGATACCTAAGCCTCCTACAGCTTGCACGCCTTATTGCAAAGTCCAAATAAGGAAACACTGTGATCTTAGAGCAAAAATGAAAAACTGTATTAAAAGAACAGGCCTTGAGACGCCAATCTCCCCGTGGGAGCGCAGATTGTTTACAGTCCAGCCAAAATTGCGAACACTAATTCACTGCTAACCTATCCGTAATCAAAAAAGCAAGATGTTGGTTAGATTAGAATATTATACATATATATGTATATATATATATATATACGTTATGGTGGTTCAGCAGTCAGCCAGCACATATTCAGGACAGTCCTATCCCTCAGCAGCAGACTTTGGAACCCAATTATAAACATAAATAAACCTTAAATAAATAAAACTAAATCTCAACGATGTTAAGTCTAGGTATGTAAACCGATAAGATTGAAACAGCTGCGTAGTTTCCTGTGATCACCATGACTCGCGTCAATATGAGCCCAAGAGAAACGTAGCGGCTCATGTTAGCCGTTTACATCTTGTCCTCTACTTATTTAGATGCTGGCTCATATTAAACATTTTAAGTCTTGTCCTTGACATATTTAAATGTTGACCATCATAGCTCATATTAACTTTTTCATGCGACTGCAAGGAGCATTTTTCCTACTTGTCCTCCGTCTAGTTTTTGGGAACGCTGCCATAACTGTGGCAGCAGCAATCAGAAATCCCACCAGTGAATTCCCCATGCCCAATAAGATTTGCATGCAAAATATCAGCCTTCCAGCTACCTGCTTGAACCAGGAACTGTTTCAACTTTGTTCAATAACCTCCAGCTATGTAATGAAACGATCTTGGGCGCATTCATTTTAGAGGTTGACAATTTTTCGCGTTTCACGCTTGACAACACACGATGGGACCCCTCCCAAACGGATGGGATGGGACCCCTCCCGATGGAACCACTTACTGGGTGGTATATATATTGACAAAAGCTGATCGCCTCGCGAAGGGCTTTCATTTGATACCAAACTTGACCACTTTTGAAAAATTTCATTTTTGACCGAAAATCGCCTAAGTCCCCACCCCACCCCACCACAGCACTCCACAGCCACTTTGCGCATGCAGTTCTATGACAAACGTTGCTCAGCTCGCTTAGGGCTTTCATTTGGCACCAAATTTGACCACTTTTGAAAAATTTCATTTTTGACCGAAAATCGCCTAAGTCCCCACCCCACCCCACCACAGCACTCCACAGCCACTTTGCGCATGCAGTTCTATGACAAAAGTTGCTCAGCTCGCTTAGCGCTTTCATTTGATACCAAATCTGACCACTTTTGAAAATTTTCATTTTTTACCCCATGACCTCCCACCGACCTGACCCTCCAGATGGTAAAGTGGAACCAGCACAGCAAGATGGG
>JASAND010002544.1:0-42500 GCA_030248195.1 Trissonchulus latispiculum
AGTCATGTCGCGCATCCGAAACATCCCATCCGTGTCCCGTCGCGGGACCGGAGGTTAAATTTTGGGACTGGGGTTGGATCCCGTAACGGGACCACCCATTTATCCATCGGTCCACGTACCCGTGGTTTCCGGTCGGGCTCCGGGTCGGGGTCACTACCGCCCGGGCGCTGGCTACTGCTTGCCCGTTTCGTTTGCTTTTGAACGAGTCAGGTCTATATGCGCTGTAGACCGGAAGCGTGGGACAGGGGCAACTGGTTCGCTAGGCCCAGGTAAGCCTGACTTCACGGGGTGCACTGCCTCCTCGTTCCGTTGTGACTTGGAACGGGTAAACGGCAGAAAGGGCATAGCTCCTGGTTGACGACGTACAATGGAACTATCCGACCCTAGCCGTGGTCGTTGCTGATATAGATCCAGTTCCAGTTGAGTCAAGAACGTCCGTAGGTCCCTTACGTCTAGATATGCCCGGCAAGGAACTTGCCGGTACGTCCGAGCTAACTTCCCTCCGCTGGAGGTCAGCTCCAATGCGGGCTAACTTAAGTCGGACATATTCCAGTTGGTCACGAACGGTAGCCTGTTCGTTCCATTCTTCCTCACTGAACTCGTCCCGAGCAGGAGACTGGAAATCTGTTTTATTGGAGGCCACCTCCTCTTTTTGGTCCTCCGGGCTACCCAGTTTTACGGCGTCTCCGTCAGCCTCTTGCTTTGAAGAAGCTTTACCCTTAGCCGTATCGGACCGTAAAACCGGCCTACTGGATGTTGCACCCTCAAGGACTTGACTTGAGGATGCCTGACTGGCCGCTGATTGGGTAGAGGAACTCTTGCTCAATATAGACTGGCTTGACGTAGGCCGCCCAAGACCATTCGTATTTAGAGGCCGCCTTTCCATCGAGTCACTCGAGCTAGTCGGGTCACCCGGCTTAGCTGAGGCCTTTGACGATTTCACCGGAGAACGTAAAACCGACATAAATTGCAGTTAGTCACACGTAACGTGGACTAGCTAAGTTCCAATTTACATTTACTGTATACACTGATCCAGAAATACCGGTAAAAATGCAGTAAAACACACAGGAAATTTCAGAAAAATTGGATGAGATCAGAAAATTTTGTTAAAAATGAAGACCTATAAAAATAAGAGAACCGAATAAAAAATTACTAAAAGCCGAAAAAAAATAAAAATAAGGTCGTGGACTGGCAGCCTAATGTAAAGTAGGAAGTGTACGAACAACCAGACTTTACAAGTGGGAAACTGTGCGCAAAGGTAACGTCAAACCTGGAGGAGATGTAGTTCCAGTCGACACAACTTCACTCGCCAAATTAACCTAAGTGAATCCTACCGAATGGAGTTTAACCACCGATGAAGAGCAAAGACTCAATTAGTAGAGACCTACCCCGAAATTTGCTGAAAAGTACATACTCAAAAATAACTAACTACCTACCCAAATACTTCTTAGAAAAAGCCCTACTTACCGAGTATACAATTCTAATACAAAAACCTAGGATAAGAAGACACCCTAAAATGGCCCAAAAAATGAGACCACATTTATTGGAAAATTATGTCCTTGACAAGGGGCGAACCCTGAAAGATGCGTACAAAATTTTGAGATAAACAACAGAGCACAGAAGTCAAGCCTAATTAAACAACCCATGCAAGACTAAATTAACTACAGATTACAGGAGAACAGAGATAGTTTTATACCAGGCTAAGACAATTACAATGAATAAACTACAAAAGAGCTAACCTAATAAAGAGAGACCTAGACTTTCGGAGAAATTTTAAAGAGACTTCATGGAAATTTTGGAAAGAGAGAGTAAAAAGAGAACCTACCTTCTAAAAGACAGAGAACAAGTTACTAACCCACTACCAATACAGAAAAATAATAATTAAGTGGCTCTACAGGGTCACCCTGGAGCTCACAGTAAACTTAAAGTGGTACCCACTTTAAGTTATTTTATAACAGGAAATAAGCACCGCTAATACGTTGAATTTACGGGGAGGGCTGATGTAAAAACACACGACCGCTCGACAAGCAAGAAAAATACAAGACTGAATAAAACCAGACGTCTAGACAGGACAAGTTTTGAGACAACGTGGGTGGTTTTGATTGGATGAATTTTGAGACCACCTTGAAAAACAGGATGCTGGGAGAGACTCTTAGCGAAAATAGATGGCAAGTACTGGCGCCACCTATTGACTAGGCTGGCTGACACACATATACGTAATTTACACATACGCACAATAAAACTTTCTAAATGTGAGGTTTTACACAAATTTCAAAACATTATAAATTCCTTTTAAATTAACATTTCTACCATAAATTCAAATACACACACATATATTTTTCAGAGGCCTGACGTCACGCCGCCTCATTACAGTATATAATATACCTCGCAATGCGACAGCTACAGAAAAATCTAGCTGCAGTTAATTAATATTCAGATTAAATTTGGTTTTGTATCAGTTATCAGTTCTCACACACAAGGAAGTTTTTTTTTTAAAGAATGCAGTAAAGCAGCTGTTGAGAAAGAAAAGAAACTAGGGTGCTGCAGGCTGCAGCCAACTGAGGCAAAACTTCCGCAAATCAACTGCACCGTTTTTAGCTTACATGTAACTGTTTCAGTTTCCTATGTTTAATGCATGCAGAACCCAACGTTAACGTGAAATTACTCAAAAACCGTGAGAGATGCTAGTTTAATTTTAATCCTTGTTAAAATATCCCACTCAAAGATCATTATTTGTGCAAATGAGCGAAATGGGAGATGGTGCGAAATGAGTTGATAAATAAAAAAGCGTGCTAAACACGGAAGGTATTTTTGACTTTTTCTGACGAAAAATAGTACAAAAATCAGCATCTATTTCTAAAAATAATGTGCTGCAAACAACGTCCACGGATGGTTTGCAAAATACCTCTCGGTAAGCTACCACTGGTTAGAAAATGTTGGTGAAATGGGTCTCTATAAGTAACCAAGTGGTTTAACCACTGGTAACCTTTTAAAAGCTACCAGTGGTAAGCTACCAGGAGCTTGGTGAATACGGCCCTTAGGATTTTATTAAACTTAATTGAATGATAGTATTGCTGTTTCAGTAGCACTCACTATTAGCATGATTATCAGCGTTATTATCGCTACAAAGAAAATTGAATCGTCCTGTGGAGTTAGCCCATTAGGATTCTGTCAGCAATTTCTATTGATTAGTTGTCCGGAAAATGTTTCTGTGCGCATTCAGGCTTTTTTCATTGTGATTCAGACATTAAGTTTTGCCATATTTCTTGGTATACTCTATAGATGTCGTACAACTCTTGATGTCAGAGCTCTAAACAGAGCAAGATATTCCCTAAACGAGAGACTTCCAACTGAGTTAGACCGTCTCGCTGACAAAAATCATGGCTCCTCTTGCCTTTGGATCTGTTTTAATGACAGTAGTGCGAGCTCCTGCAACTGAGCTGCTACTGCGCTATTTGCATCCTAATTACTATGCTATGTCCATAACAACTGAATTTGTCAAGTACGCCATATATTCCATATTTCTCTGTATACTGCCCACTTATGGAGTTCTTTGTTTGAAACCTGTTCGGGAGAAGCTGCACTGGCACAATGGCACAAGCTTAGACTACTAAAGGGAAGGCGGGTAGCTGCAAATGCAGTCAGCGAAGCAGATTTTAAGGTTTTCTCAGCTCAAAAATGTTTGGAACAAAACATTTCAAGGAAAACAGCCTGGAAACAGAACTACAACATGTCGTCTTAGACCATTTTTTGTTCCACGGAAACAGCATATACGAAGGTTCGAGAATGTCCAACATTATGACCGGTAACTGGATGTGGAATGTAGAAGAAAACCATGAAAAAGTAAATGATATTATGCTTTTTTTTGGCAGTTTTTGATGTACAAATCTTGATTGTCCCTGTTAAGGTGCCTCCATAGTCACGTACGCGGGGTTTTCGAAGTGTCCGACGTGTTTCTACAAAGGTCAATATTATTTCAAGGTTAGCATCAACGCACGCCGACGTTGCGTCGATTACCGTAAACTGGCATGCTACAAATGGACGCGTTGACGCGCGTCGACGCTTCTAATGGTAACATGGCGCCTAGGGGGGATGTTACATTTGGAAGCGTCGACGCCTCCAAAATGTAGCATGACAGTGTGTCCTACGCGCGTCTACTCGCAACTGGGACTATGAAATCAGTATTAGTTATGCAATAAGCTATGGTATGTTGAGTATTCAAGCCTAAATAGAGGCGCCAAACTAAACTAACTACATAAAATTGGAGTACAGGTGTGATTGGAAACTGAAAAAAGCATAAAAAAGAAGTGAAATAAATAGTTGAATAAGTTAGAAATTTTGTTTTATGATATTCGTTTTATTGGCTGACGATACAAACATTTATACACCCTGCTCAGACAAAATTAAACTCCTAAAGGTGAGTATATAATTCCTGCCCTCCCAATGGAGGTAATTCTTTGATAATAAACTTTGTGGATCCCCATCCTCGAAACGAGGAATAACATATTCGCGTATTGCAGTCAGAGCACCGTTAACGTTCGTCTGCCCGCTTGGGTGCTTCCGTAAAGAAAATGTTCAACACTGGACAACATTTATTACGGACAATCGGTGCAGCTTTTATGGAATTTTATTTTATGGCCAATTTTATTTTAACCAGTATATGGATAAACGTCCAAACCGACAGATGGGCAAAAACAAAAGTATAAAAGTGCATTCATAGAACGCATAGAGACGCGCTCTCGGCTCCGGTCAAGACCGTTGCCGGGGCCAAACTGCGGCCCCGGTACCGGGCCGCGGCCGGGGCGAGGCCTTAGAGGCAGAACGTAGCTCAATTTCTAAGCATTTTAACAGGTCACAAAAATCAAATACAAACACTATATTAATGTAGTTTTCAGCCTAGTGATTATTTCCTTGTTTTTATTAATTTTTGGAGTCAAAAGTTGCTAAACTATATGTAGTAAAAAAGACTCTAAAAATTTAGCTGAGTTCAGACCCGGTCGTAGCTAGTCTTCATTTATAAAATGTACAATCCGTTCTCGCAGCAAGAAAATGTACAGTGATTTTGCACAACTTTCGAAACTTTTATAACTCATTTCTACTTTTTCAACTGAAGATTAGTTCCTACATATAGATGAGCGCACGCTGTGACGTGCATCGTGCTGGAGATTGCGTAACATAAGCATGTGATCTTATCTCTATCAAAATTATATTTTTGAATTTTAATTGCTTTTAAACACGATGTACATATTTCTGCAACGAAAATTAGGTAAATATAGTCTGGATACTTATCTCAGTAAAATTAATTTTTTCTCTTGTTTTAAAGGCTTTAACCGTGGTGACAAAGGATTTGTGCCTTATTCGATATACAAGTACATTGTAGCACAGTATGCATTCACAACTTTGTAAATTCATCGGGCGGGGAAGCCCTCGTTCCCACGATGAATGTACATAACAGTGAATGAACTAAAAAACCGTACTACAAAGTATACTTGTTTGCAAAGGTAAGGTTAGAGTGAAGTTTAGTCCCTGTTAGTTATAGTAAGAGAAGAAGGAAGAAAGAAAGAATCCGTCTTCGAATTGTTAATAATTAGTCTTCCCCTAATATTGGTCAAACTAAAGTATCAATTAGCGAAAGAGTTGGCAACCCTGGTCAACTGTACCTTGACAGTATTCTGTTGATAATTGTAGTGAATATCAATTGTTTAGCGCCCCTGTCTGACTATTCTATTATTATCATTATTGTTGCTGTGTCTAAAGTATATCAGAACCTGGTGTTGTTTAATAAATTGTTGCTTACTCATCCAGACTTAGTTAGGGACATCCTTGCTGAGTCAGATCCTGTTGCGATCTTATTGCTGAACTAGATCCTGTTGAGATCTTGCTCCTGAAACAGATCCAGTTGCGATCTCATTGCTGAAAACGATCCTGTTGCGATCATATTGTTGGATTGAATCCTGCTCAATCAATCAACCTAACGACCCCTATCTAAACGAACTCACGACTATACCCCTAACAGGTTGGCTGTAGAGATCCCCGATTTTGGCAAACTACCTTTCGGGAATCTGGTACCTAAGTTTGTCTAATCAGACAAACGTGCTGACCTGAACCTAGCAGCCTAATACGACCCCATTTCTTGAAATCGAATCAAATCAAGCCAATTTCTCATTTAATCCAACTCAGTTCATTACATATATATACCTCCATACCAACTATATCTTTCATCACCGTATATGTCAGATCTGGACAGTCTTTCCACTGAAATAGTATCTTCACCAACTATTGCAACTGTTAAAATCCGTCTGGGCAGAAACCAAACCATATTTGGTCCATTTGCTCGAGGGTAAATAATTGAAATTAGTTTAACTAAACAAAACGAGGTTAAAACTTTTCTCTTGTAACTTGGGTAAACAAGTATACTTTGTAGTACGGTTTTTAGTTCATTCACTGTTATGTACATTCATCGTGTGGGAACGAGGGCTTCCCGCCCGATGAATTTACAAAGCTGTGAATGCATACTGTGCTACAATGTACTTGTATATCGAATAAGGCACAAATCCTTTGTCACCACGGTTAAAGCCTTTAAAACAAGAGAAAAAATTAATTTTACTGAGATAAGTATCCAGACTATATTTACCTAATTTTCGTTGCAGAAATATGTACATCGTGTTTAAAAGCAATTAAAATTCAAAAATATAATTTTGATAGAGATAAGATCACATGCTTATGTTACGCAATCTCCGTAGCACGATGCACGTCAGAGCGTGCTCTCATCTATATGTAGGAACTAATCTTCAGTTGAAAAAGTAGATATGAGTTATAAAGTTTCGAAAGTTGTGCAAAATCACTGTACATTTTCTTGCTGCGAGAACGGATTGTACATTTTATAAATGAAGACTAGCTACGACCGGGTCTGAACTCAGCTAAATTTTTAGAGTCTTTTTTACTACATATAGTTTAGCAACTTTTGACTCCAAAAATTAATAAAAACAAGGAAATAATCACTAGGCTGAAAACTACATTAATATAGTGTTTGTATTTGATTTTTGTGACCTGTTAAAATGCTTAGAAATTGAGCTACGTTCTGCCTCTAAGGCCTCGCCCCGGCCGCGGCCCGGTACCGGGGCCGCAGTTTGGCCCCGGCAACGGTCTTGACCGGAGCCGAGAGCGCGTCTCTATGCGTTCTATGAATGCACTTTTATACTTTTGTTTTTGCCCATCTGTCGGTTTGGACGTTTATCCATATACTGGTTAAAATAAAATTGGCCATAAAATAAAATTCCATAAAAGCTGCACCGATTGTCCGTAATAAATGTTGTCCAGTGTTGAACATTTTCTTACGGAAAGCACCTAAGCGGGCAGACGAACGTTAACGGTGCTCTGACTGCAATACGCGAATATGTTATCTCGTTTCGAGGATGGGGATCCACAAAGTTTATTATCAAAGAATTACCTCCATTGGGAGGGCAGGAATTATATACTCACCTTTAGGATTTAATTTTGTCTGAGCAGGGTGTATAAATGTTTGTATCGTCAGCCAATAAAACTAATATCATAAACAAAAATTTCTAACTTATTCAACTATTTATTTCACTTCTTTTTTATGCTTTTTTCAGTTTCCAATCACACCTGTACTCCAATTTTATGTAGTTAGTTTAGTTTGGCGCCTCTATTTAGGCTTGAATACTCAACATACCATAGCTTATTGCATAACTAATACTGATTTCATAGTCCCAGTTGCGAGTAGACGCGCGTAGACACACTGTCATGCTACATTTGGAGGCGTCGACGCTTCCAAATGTAACATCCCCCCTAGGCGCCATGTTACCATTAGAAGCGTCGACGCGCGTCAACGCGTCCATTTGTAGCATGCCAGTTTACGGTAATCGACGCAACGTCGGCGTGCGTTGATGCTAATATTGAAATAATATTGACCTTTGTAGAAACACGTCGGACACTTCGAAAACCCGCGTACGTGACTATGGAGGCACCTTAACAGGGACAATCAAGATTTGTACATCAAAAACTGCCAAAAAAGCATAATATCATTTACTTTTTCATGGTTTTCTTCTACATTCACATCCAGTTACCGGTCATAATGTTGGACATTCTCGAACCTTCGTATATGCTGTTTCCGTGGAACAAAAATGGTCTAAGACGACATGTTGTAGTCCTGTTTCCAGGCTGTTTTCCTTGAAATGTTTTGTTCCAAACATTTTGCAGCTGAGAAAACCTTAAATCTGCTTCGCTGACTGCATTTGCAGCTACCCGCCTTCCCTTTAGTAGTCTAAGCTTGTGCCATTGCAGCTGCAGCTTCTCCCGAACAGGTTTCAAACAAAGAACTCCATAAGTGGGCAGTATACAGAGAAATATGGAATATATGGCGTACTTGACAAATTCAGTTGTTATGGACATAGCATAGTAATTAGGATGCAAATAGCGCAGTAGCAGCTCAGTTGCAGGAGCTCGAACTACTGTCATTAAAACAGATCCAAAGGCAAGAGGAGCCATGATTTTTGTCAGCGAGACTGTCTGTCTCAGTTGAAGTCTCTCGTTTAGGGAATATCTTGCTCTGTTTAGAGCTCTGACATCAAGTGTTGTACGACACCTATAGAGTATACCAAGAAATATGGCAATACTTAATGTCTGAATCACAATGAAAAAAGCCTGAATGCACACAGAAACATTTTCTGGACAACTAATCAATAGAAATTGCTGACAGAATCCTAATGGGCTAACTCCACAGGACGATTCAATTTTCTTTGTAGCGATAATAAAGCTGATTATCATGCTAATAGTGAGCGCTACTGAAACAGCAATACTACATAGCATTCAATTAAGTTTAATAAAATCCTAAGGGCCGTATTCACCAAGCCCTGGTAGCTTACCACTGGTAGCTTTTAAAGGTTACCAGTGGTTAAACCACTTGGTTACTTATAGAGACCCATTTCACCAACATTTTCTAACCAGTGGTAGCTTACCGAGAGGTATTTTGCAAACCATCCGTGGACGTTGTTTGCAGCACATTATTTTTAGAAATAGATGCTGATTTTTGTACTATTTTTCGTCAGAAAAAGTCAAAAATACCTTCCGTGTTTAGCACGCTTTTTATTTATCAACTCATTTCGCACCATCTCCCATTTCGCTCATTTGCACAAATAATGATCTTTGAGTGGGATATTTTAACAAGGATTAAAATTAAACTAGCATCTCTCACGGTTTTTGAGTAATTTCACGTTAACGTTGGGTTCTGCATGCATTAAACATAGGAAACTGAAACAGTTACATGTAAGCTAAAAACGGTGCAGTTGATTTGCGGAAGTTTGCCTCAGTTGGCTGCAGCCTGCAGCACCCTAGTTTCTTTTCTTTCTCAACAGCTGCTTTACTGCATTCTTTAAAAAAACTTCCTTGTGTGTGAGAACTGATAACTGATACAAAACCAAATTTAATCTGAATATTAATTAACTGCAGCTAGATTTTTCTGTAGCTGTCGCATTGCGAGTATATTATATACTGTAATGAGGCGGCGTGACGTCAGGCCTCTGAAAATATATGTGTGTGTATTTGAATTTATGGTAGAAATGTTAATTTAAAAGGAATTTATAATGTTTTGAAATTTGTGTAAAAGCCTCTTATTTAGAAAGTTTTATTGTGCGTATGTGTAAATTACGTATATGTGTGTCAGCCAGCCTAGTCAATAGGTGGCGCCGTGTACTTGTCTATTTTCGCTAAGAGTCTCTCCCAGCATCCTGTTTTTCAAGGTGGTCTCAAAATTCATCCAATCAAAACCACCCACGTTGTCTCAAAACTTGTCCTGTCTAGACGTCTGGTTTTATTCAGTCTTGTATTTTTCTTGCTTGTCGAGCGGTCGTGTGTTTTTACATCAGCCTCCCCGTATCCAACGTATTAGCGGTGCTTATTTCCTGTTATAAAATAACTTAAAGTGGGTACCACTTTAAGTTTACTGTGAGCTCCAGGGTGACCCTGTAGAGCCACTTAATTATTATTCTGTATGGTAGTGGGTTAGTAACTTGTTCTCTGTCTTTTAGAAGTAGGTTCTCTTTTTACTCTTCTTTCCAAAATTCATGAAGTCCTTTAAAATTTCTCCGAAAGTCTAGGTTCTCTTTATTAGGTTAGCTCTTTTGTAGTTTATTCATTGTAATTGTCTTAGCCTGGTATAAACTATCTTGTCTCCTTAATCTGTAGTTAATTTATTTGCATTGTTTAATTAGGCTTGACTTCTGTGCTCTGTTGTTTATCTCAAAATTTTGTACGCATTTTCAGGGTTCGCCCCTTTGTCAAGCATAATTTTCCAATAAATGTGGTCTCATTTTTTGGGCCATTTTAGGGTGTCTTCTTATCCTAGGTTTTTGTATTAGAATTGTATAGTAGGTAAGTAGGGCTTTTCTAAGAATATTTGGGTAGGTAGATAGTTATTTTTAAGCATGTACTTTTCAGCAAATTTCGGGGTAGGTCTCTACTAATTGAGTCTTTGCTCTTCATCGGTGGTTAAACTCCATTCGGTAGGATTCACTTAGGTTAATTTGGCGAGGTTAGTTGTGTCGACTGGAACTACATCTCCTCCAGGTTCGACGTTCTCCTTGTGCACAGTTTCCCACTCGTAAAGTTTGGTTGTTCGTACACTTCCAACTTTACATTAGGCTGCCAGTCCACGACCTTATTTTTATTTTTTTTCGGCTTTTAGTAATTTTTTCTTCGGTTCTCTTATTTTTATAGGTCTTCATTTTTAACAAAATTTTCTGATCTCATCCAATTTTTCTGAATTTTCCTGTGTGGTTTACTGCATTTTTACCGGTATTTCTGGATCAGTGTATACAGTACGTATACATTGGAACTTAGCTAGTCCACGTTACGTGTGACTAACTGCAATTTATGTCGGTTTTACGTTCTCCGGTGAAATCGTCAAAGGCCTCAGCTAAGCCGGGTGACCCGACTAGCTCGAGTGACTCGATGGAAAGGCGGCCTCTAAATACGAATGGTCTTGGGCGGCCTACGTCAAGCCAGTCTATATTGAGCAAGAGTTCCTCTACCCAATCAGCGGCCAGTCAGGCATCCTCAAGCCAAGTCCTTGAGGGTGCAACATCCAGTAGGCCGGTTTTACGGTCCGATACGGCTAAGGGTAAAGCTTCTTCAAAGCAAGAGGCTGACGAGGACGCCGTAAATCCGGGTAGCCCGGAGGACCAAAAAGAGGAGGTGGCCTCCAATAAAACAGATTTCCAGTCTCCTGCTCGGGACGAGTTCAGTGAGGAAGAATGGAACGAACAGGCTACTGTTCGTGACCAACTGGAATATGTCCGACTTAAGTTAGCCCGCATTGGAGCTGACCTCCAGCGGAGGGAAGTTAGCTCGGACGTACCGGCAAGTTCCTTGCCGGGCATATCAGACGTAAGGGACCTACGTGCGTTCTTGACTCAACTGGAACTGGATCTATATCAGCAACGACCACGGCTAGGGTCGGATAGTTCCATTGTACGTCGTCAACCAGGAGCTATGCCCTTTCTGCCGTTTACCCGTTCCAAGTCACAACGGAACGAGGAGGCAGTGCACCCCCTGCGGTCAGGCTTACCTGGGCCTAGCGAACCAGCTGCCCCTGTCCCACGCTTCCGGTCTACAGCGCATATAGACCTGACTCGTTCAAAGCAAACGAAACGGGCAAGCAGTAGCCAGCGCCCGGGCGGTAGTGACCCCGACCCGGAGCCCGACCGGAAACCACGGGTACGTGGACCGATGGATAAATGGGTGGTCCCGTTACGGGATCCAACCCCAGTCCCAGTTCAACCTCCGGTCCCGCGACGGGACACGGATGGGATGTTTCGGATGCGCGACATGACTGACCAGGAGTACGACGTGATCCGAGGACTTATTACAGCATGGATAGCAGGGCTTCCTATGGAAACATGGGAAGCATTGGAGCGTACTTTCCCGCGGGTATGCATTGAGCTACTCCGTCTATGGCCAAGTCCTAGAGAGGACCCAAATGCGGGCGCTCCCCCATTTCAGATGGGACAGTCCCCTGTGACAAGGCATCCAAGCCCGCAGCCTGTCTACCGTGGTCGGGGGAATGGACGGAGAGCTCCGCCCCTAGTCGACCTAGACTCATCTGATGACCAGATGAGGGAGCCAATCAGGGAATCACCCCGCCGCCGAAGGGAATATCCCCATCAGTCTAGAACCTCGTCACGGGTCCATCAGTCTCCACCGCCGGTACAGCGGATGTCGAGCCCTCGCCGGTATTCCCGTGAACGGGAATACAGTGCGCCCCGTCGAGAACGGTCGGAACGACCGCAAACTCGCGAGACCCGGGAGCCATCGTCATATGAGAGCTTCAAGCATCTGGGGGAGTACCTGAAAGGCTTCAAAGGGGTTAGGCCCTTTCAAGGATCGCAGAGTAATATCAAGTTTACCAGCTGGCTCGCTTATTTTGAAACAACAGTTAAGGTACATGACGTACCACCTAACATGAAGTATAGAATTCTGTGGACATTGTTAGATGACAAGGTCAAAGAGTCTATGACCCCATGTCCACCTGACACTTTTGAGGATCTAGTGACTAGAATCCGCCAATTGTACGAGCCATTGCCGGTAACAACGGAGCAATACGCGGAGCAGTTCTACAGTCG
This sequence comes from Trissonchulus latispiculum, assembly GCA_030248195.1. NCBI lineage: Eukaryota > Metazoa > Nematoda > Enoplea > Enoplida > Ironidae > Trissonchulus > Trissonchulus latispiculum. The sequence continues at coordinate 12,639 of JASAND010002544.1, forward strand.
AATGCAGGAACCGCAGGAAAAACCGCACGATTATCTGGCAGCGTTACGCTTGCTAGCGGTTCAAGCATTTCCATTTGAAACTGGGTTCGATCGAGAAAAGAAGGTGGTTGCTCAGTTCAAAAGAGGCTTGAAGTCTGAGCTGCGCTCTAGAATTGCTGCTCCGCTGGCGGACATCCAATTCTGGCCTCATGTCCGCGAGAACGACCTAATAACTCGAGCTCTACATATCGTAGAGTCGGTTCAGGTGGAGTTGGACCGGGAACAGGCCGTTACGGTCTTTAGTGCCCAAAGCCAGGGTCCACAATGCAGCAACGCTCTGCAGGGGAGACCCCAGCAGAACCAGCGGAGCCAGCAGAACCAACAGCAACAATCGCAGCAGAACCAGGGTCGCAACCAAGGTTATCAGCGTAATGACGAGCGACCACCCCCACGTCAAGCACCGGGCAGGTGTTGGTACTGTGGCCTAGTGGGGCATAGACTGCAACAATGTCCAGACTATTTGCAGTACCTGAGCCAGCATGGCCAGGACCAGAACCAGGCAAGGGGTAATGTCCACCCACAGTACCGTGCTCGTGACCAGGAGGGTAACCCTCCTGCCCGGAGTCGCTACGACCGGGACCAGAGCAACCAAGGTCAGCGGAACCAAGATTTCCGCAATCAGCAGGGCCAGCAGCAGAGGCAGCCGGTGCGGCCGCGCTCTATAAGCAGAGGCTATGTGGGTCCGCGCCGGTATGAAGGTTTCCCAGAGCAGGGAAACGAGGAGGCGGGACGCGGGCAGTAGACCTAGACCCGTGTCCCGCACCGGCAAACCCGTCTGGCGGAATGGTCTGTGCGGTGCAAGCAACTAGTACTAACCTTGTTAACATGATCTACTCAATTAAGAACGACCCCTGCTGGAATCGTGGCGGCATCTGGAGTAGTGACTCCGAGAGTGATAGTGATGCCGAACACCTGGAAGGGGCTGACCCCCTCCCGGAACGAGAATACCTTCACCCAATTTTTGAACTTAATGCTCGGGCGACCCAAGCAGTGAACCAATGGAAATGCAAGTGTAAAGCCTGCAAAGCAAAGCGGGAACCTGTGTGCATATATTTGAATAAAGACACGAATGAGGACGTGAACCCATGGAAGTGCCCATGCAAATCCTGTAAACAGGTACGAAGACGGGCCGAGTGGTTCCCAACAGAGGAAGTGGTCCTCGATAATGGAGGTTTCCCCGATGGGGGTGATGTCATCTATGATGGCGAAGGTAACCTTCGACCATATAAATACTGGAATAGATGGCGTAAGGAAGTAAAGCCCTTCGGAGATGGAGGAGCCTCCGAACGTAATTATAATGTGCCTGCTCGAAAGAAGTGGAAGCGAGCACCCGGAACTGAATGGGATATGCTTCCTGTTTTGCGCAAAGCCATGAAATGGCAGGAGAATGCAGCCGCCATGGCAGCTCAAACCCGAGCCAGGCAACCCAGGACGGGTACGACCAGGAGGCAACGCAGGACCTCAACATCTAAGGAGGTTCAGACAGACCCCATTCGAATTATATTGCCGTTACGGCAATGGAACCTGTCCATAACTGAGGACCAGCCTGCGGTAGGGGCTAATCGCAAAAGCCCTGGGGAAGACCAGGCCCCTGCAAATGGGGAGCAAGCTAAAAGCCCTGGGGATAACCACCCTAAGGGTAATGGGCTTTCAGCAGTAAGCACTGGGGATACCCCAGTAGCTGATGGTTCTATCCCTACCCAGGTGGTGCCTGAGACTCCAGCTAGTAAGCGACAACCACCTCGAATCGTGGTCACTGACGCGTCTCCACCGAAACGGGGAGGCAACTTGCAACCATGGGCCACGGCCAACAATCCATCACGGAGAGAACTCACGGAAAGCGACCCCTCGGATGACGAAGCAGGGGGTTCAGGATTAACTCTTGCCCTGTTGAAGTTCATGGCACTAGAGGTACTCCAGTAACGCCTTTAAAACTTCGAAAAGCCACGGACGGTGAATGGGAACAAGTAACCCGAAGGTCAAAAGCCTCCTCAGGTACTGAGCAGGCAGCGGTTCCCACACAGAACAGATTTGCTCTGTTAGAAGTGCAAGACTATGCGCCTATTAGACATGGCTGGGCGGTTGTGACCCAAGCAGTCGAGCAGGCCCATGTGGTAGCCCAGTCTATTGGGGAACAGATCCAACAATTGTCCGTGAACGTAACGTCCGTGACGGATCAGGTACGTCAGTCTATGCAAGAGTTTGAACAACTCTTAGCTGAATTCGCCCAAAAGGACTACGAACGTACACTGGAGCTCCAACAAAAGGGAGTGCTCCGTGAACCGGACCAACCCATCTGGTCCGAGGACCCCCCACAGCCGAGGAAGGGCAGACGTGGCGTACGACTTAATGACCCTAATGAGATCATAGTGCTGGATAGTACACCCTTGGAAGAGGAACCAGTGCTTACTCAGCAGGAAGTTACTTCCGCTAGTTGGAACGGCGCTGCAGCACAGCAAGAGGCCTCTACAGTTGCATCATCAGAGAAGGTTGCTACACCAACTAACCCATCAGAAAATGGTACGGCTACTGTAAATCAGCAAGAAGTGACTTCTACTGATATCGGAACTAAGTACGGGATATGGGATCTAGAGGAACAGCTTCGCGCTGCTCTGTGCCCAGTTCAAAGCCCGACTTTAATTTGGAAACCGAAATCAGCGACAACGAGGAAGCTAGTGGGCAACCCACAGCTCAGAATAAACACCTAAATCAGTCTAAATTTTCAACTACTTTTTGGTTATATTGTCCCTCGCAGGAGCTCGGGCGGTAAGCCCTGGGGAGTTGTAATGAGGCGGCGTGACGTCAGGCCTCTGAAAATATATGTGTGTGTATTTGAATTTATGGTAGAAATGTTAATTTAAAAGGAATTTATAATGTTTTGAAATTTGTGTAAAAGCCTCTTATTTAGAAAGTTTTATTGTGCGTATGTGTAAATTACGTATATGTGTGTCAGCCAGCCTAGTCAATAGGTGGCGCCGTGTACTTGTCTATTTACGCTAAGAGTCTCTCCCAGCATCCTGTTTTTCAAGGTGGTCTCAAAATTCATCCAATCAAAACCACCCACGTTGTCTCAAAACTTGTCCTGTCTAGACGTCTGGTTTTATTCAGTCTTGTATTTTTCTTGCTTGTCGAGCGGTCGTGTGTTTTTACATCAGCCTCCCCGTATCCAACGTATTAGCGGTGCTTATTTCCTGTTATAAAATAACTTAAAGTGGGTACCACTTTAAGTTTACTGTGAGCTCCAGGGTGACCCTGTAGAGCCACTTAATTATTATTCTGTATGGTAGTGGGTTAGTAACTTGTTCTCTGTCTTTTAGAAGTAGGTTCTCTTTTTACTCTTCTTTCCAAAAATTCATGAAGTCCTTTAAAATTTCTCCGAAAGTCTAGGTTCTCTTTATTAGGTTAGCTCTTTTGTAGTTTATTCATTGTAATTGTCTTAGCCTGGTATAAACTATCTTGTCTCCTTAATCTGTAGTTAATTTATTTGCATTGTTTAATTAGGCTTGACTTCTGTGCTCTGTTGTTTATCTCAAAATTTTGTACGCATTTTCGGGGTTCGCCCCTTTGTCAAGCATAATTTTCCAATAAATGTGGTCTCATTTTTTGGGCCATTTTAGGGTGTCTTCTTATCCTAGGTTTTTGTATTAGAATTGTATAGTAGGTAAGTAGGGCTTTTCTAAGAATATTTGGGTAGGTAGATAGTTATTTTTAAGCATGTACTTTTCAGCAAATTTCGGGGTAGGTCTCTACTAATTGAGTCTTTGCTCTTCATCGGTGGTTAAACTCCATTCGGTAGGATTCACTTAGGTTAATTTGGCGAGGTTAGTTGGGTCGACTGGAACTACATCTCCTCCAGGTTCGACGTTCTCCTTGTGCACAGTTTCCCACTCGTAAAGTTTGGTTGTTCGTACACTTCCAACTTTACAATACTACTAAATATTTGCCAAAATTATATGTCCCCAGCCAGAGTCACTAGCTTATAAGAAAGCAATTAACAAAATATTTGAAACAATAAATGGGAAAACGACCACTAAGAAAAGAAGAACATTTCAAATTACATCAAATATAATTAATCAGACTTGATTTATTGTCACTAAATAAATATATAAGTACACGTGCGAATATGAAATGATTTAACTTTATGAAACACTTTAGGATGCAAGAAACTAAATTATAAGATTCACACTGCAGTCTTAAAACACTTCTTGTGTTAGTAAGAAGGGGAAACAAGTGCCAATATGCGTTAAACAATGCTCTGCTTTTAACTACTGTGAATAAACCACTGGTTAACCACCGGTAATTTAACCAATTTGTTGTGAATTGGTGCTAACCAATTGGTTTTCTTACCGTCTGTAACCCTACCACTGGTAAGGCTACCACTGGTAGGGCTACCACGGCTTGGTGAATACGTCCCTAAGTCTTTCGGACAGCCAGATTCAACATTTACTCCATTTCCATTTCCACCATTTATCTGCGCGTTTTCTCACTGTACGGGTGTTGTTGCTCTGTTTGTTATCGAAGTCACCGTATATGCGAAGTGAGTTCAGGCTAAACATCTTTAGTGAAACTGTTGCAGCAAGGGATCAAAATTGCTTGTTCAGTAATTTCGGTGCAGCCTAGCTATCTGCCAGTTATCAACTAAATTTAGGAAACCTAGTATTCAAAAAATTGCTCCATTTTTACATAAACAGTTACCATCAATTTAACATTGAATAAACATTTAGCTATAGATACAGTGTGGGCATAACCCGCTTCTTTTTGAAGCATTTTGAATGAAATTATTGTTGTAATATATTTTTGGAAAGCTCAAATTAGATAAAATCTGTTTTAAAATTGTACATTCGAAACCTTGCTCGGCAGTCAGTAGATACGTTGTTGAAGTCAAATTAAACATTTTCAAAGCAAGTTAGAATTTATTTGAAAATTAAATCTCTTGTTATTTCTCAGCAAATATTTCAGAAACAAACAAAACGCTTACAATATGTGCTGAATATCTCAGTTTGTTGCACCTCTAGTGCAAGGATCTCTACTCTACTGTTGTACAAAGACTGTGAGAAAACCCGGGATTACCAAAGCAAGTTAAGGTGGTGATTCCCTTTGGTCACATAAAGTTTGCACCATTAATACTCATTCATTACTTGGAGTTAAGAAGCCATTTTTATGTCAAAATGTAGCTTGACATTTTCTCTTTTTAACGCATGCCACGAAACTAATGTTGCTTTTCTAAAATATTTTTAACACATTTTGGAAGAAGTGTAATTTTCCAGAATTTTTGCAGTCTCAAGTAAATTTTTTCGCGAGACATCAGTTATATCATTCGATACCTCCATCAAATAGCTGGGGACGATTTTTTATTTATTGTGAAATAGCTCTTCGTTATACAGAAATAAGCTGAAATGTGTGCGTAACCTGTATTTTGCCTACTTTTTCCAAATTTGTCAAGCGATTACTTTAGCTAGAATGCAGCAATCGGTTCAACTAAAAAATCGTCCCTGGGTATATTTGTGCAGAACACATTTGTTCAGTAGCAGCCCTCCACCTTGCATGGTGAATGCTCCACAATCTTTAGAAAAAATTGGTCGTGGTTTTGCAAAAACTACACTTTTTATGATAGCACCCTACAGGATAGCAGTTGGAAGACGATCATCCGCCGGATTATTTGTCCCTGTGAGACCTTCAGACCGACGCCCTTAGTTTGATTTTACGGCTTGCGTAGTTCAAGGAATGTTGGACTATTTGATTTCTGCAAAGATGACAAGTTTTCGACGCCAAAACAAGAAAATCGGCTATATCTCACGGTAGAGAAAAGCTAGAAAGTTGCTTTAAAAAGCAAAAATATGACGCTCAATGAGATCTTTCGAATGAATATAGTCATAGCTGTATAGCAGCTGCCAAACGTTCAGAAATAGGGAAAAACCACTCTGACCGGAAATCTCGAATTTTGGAATCGGGATGGCGCGGAGGGTGTTAGAACGCTAAAAGAACTTATTTCGGAAAGTTTCATCAAATTTCATGTTGATTTGTGCCGTCAACCAATAATATGTGCCCACAAGGAATCACCACCTTAAGTAAGCAAAGAACTTGATACACTTCCACTGGAAGATAAGTTCATAATTTTTAACGTATCTATTATTAGCTTTTAAATAACGATTTTACTGATTTTGAATTATCATTTGAATAATTCAGTCATAGTTTAATACTTGATGCTACGAGTTCTAGAGTCTTCAAATTGGAATATCTTGGCAAGAAATGGCACGTAATAACTAAAAGTGTGACAAGCTCTGTGTGTGACACAATCTTTAGTTATTAGGCTGAGGACATGATCTCCACGATAACGGCTGACCCCGCCTTCATATTTGATCCCAGCGACTCACTCACAAATGAGTACCTACACATGTGTTGAAGCCAAAAACGTTTTATCAGCAGCTGACCACTTTTGAGTTTCAACACAGAAACATACAAGCAAGAGAGCGTACACAAATGTGTACAGGGTGCTCATTTGCGGGGAATGTTACCGGGGTCCAATTAGTGGGGGGGTTAGCCGTTATCGTGCAGGCCTTAATAACTAAGAGTGTGACGCTTTTCACACTAGTAATTATTATGTACTCTTGGTCTTACAGAATCGATACAATCTAAAATCAATATTACCTCCATGAGGATCACTTCCTCCAACATATCGAAACAGCAGTAGTACCAAAATGAGAAACCAACAAGATATGGACGGCAGAGAAGGAATGGGCAGTCACTTCACAATTCGTCCGCTTCTCAGAATTTTAGACCAGCATTTAAATTTAACGTTTTTAGATTTATTTTTCATTTCATTCGCATTTCCTGTTATGCAGTGCATTCCCTAATATTACCAAGAATTCATGATGATAAGAGCATGGCACTAAGCTCAGCCTCTGTTATCAGAGCAAGAACTATGCTCTGTTCACTAACGGCTAACCCCATAACAAATTGCACCCATCATTTCAAAAAAAATTAAGCCTTACGCTTGCCCGTTAAAGCTCATAAATACAACAACTCAGTTGGTTCAATGTGCGTCTGTTGCCAGCTTTAGAACACGAACATAGCATGCAAATTTCTTTGAAGTGATGGGTCCAGGTGGTCAGCCGTTAGCGAACAGAGCATAGCTCTTGCTCTGAGAATAGAGACTTGGCTTAGTGTCGTACTCTTATCATTATGTGCTTTTGATATTACCAATACGGTATTACACCAACTTGCCTGCTATTGGCGCTCTAGACGACTTATAGTAATTTCCAAGTTGGTGCAGGGAATACAATCTTTCGGCGGCAATGGTCGCAGTTGATATGTTGAAAAATGCCACGTTAATTCGATAAGGTAGTTCTAATTGGCCACAAATGTATGTCGATAACCAAGTATGGTGTTCTATAATAGTGAATATATCATCTAATAATATTATAATACTCGTATACGATATATATAGTTTGTTTTTGGTTTTTCCTGTGGCAAACCATGTTGGTGTTCATTTGATAAAGACGCTGCTCTCGAAGTGGCATATTGAAGTGGTATACAGAATTGGGTTTTATTTAATAAGGGACCAAGAAAGAAGAAAGTAGTTGCTACAAATCCAAAGAAAGAACATGAAACTAACCCTGGACTGCACCAAATAAGTTTAAGAATACCAGCGGAATAACAGAAGATTAAGTCCTATCTTTGAATGAGAAATTAACAATAATCTTCTGCTATTCTGCAGCTATTCTTTAACTTTTGTTGTGCAGTCCACGGTAAGAGGGCAAGCGCGGACTTAATTTAAATTACTTACAGGCGTGTAATATCTTAAGGTTTAACATACTCCAGTTTGAAGATTATCAACATTGTAGTAGCTTTAGTTCAATTTACAAAGAATAGTACTAACTTGGGAATGACATGATGTTGATAACAGATCGCAGTAAAAGGCCACTGGAACCAAGCCATGCTATTGCTGTGAACACTTGAACGAGAAGTCGAGCATGCACCTCCAGCGCTGACTTTGTCCTGAGTAATAGTATCGCCAACAACGTGTTAAGAATAATGGATATTAGGGAAGCCATCGCGGACATAGCAAACCCAAGATGCAAGTAGAAGTCAGGAATTACATATGTAATGTTGGGAACTGTAAGATTTCGTTCGAGCCTAAGCATTATGCTAGCAAACCTGTTCTAGTGCACGGATAGTCCAGGGCACTATATAATCTCATCAGTTCACTGCAACTTTCGGAAAGACTGTTTCAAACAAAAGCGATCGTTCGATTACCAAGGGTTTATATTAGTAGTTTGTTCATAATTTTATGACAATACAACTACAATAGTAACCATGACGTTGTTTGATCAAGATCAATTCCCAAATCAACCAATTAGCTTAACATTTGTGACTCTGCCGGTTTTTGTCTGTCATTCCTTAGCATTAAATGCTTCAGTATAATTATGGCGAATGTAGACCAGCTGGCACGTGATAGTAAAATGTTAAGGCTAATTGATATTTGAATATTTTTGCTTTTACTCCTGCGCATTTATTTTTCTGTTTGCCTGTCTGTTAGTAACGTTTTCCTTGTTTCTTCTCCTACCTAGCTTAGAAATGTTAATTGGTGCATGTGATTTAAACAATTTTTCTTTTAGCACCAGCAATCATTCTTTCGTCACGGTCTTATCTAGGAATATGAAATAGCCTGAATGGAATATGGTAGAGATGCTCTACAAAACTGAGTGCGGATGCGGAATGTGGTCATAGAATAACGAGCAACGAACGAACTAACGTTTCTCTGTGAAGTTTATTGTTTCCGCTCAAATTCAAACTCCTTCATCGTATCAAGAGGTGGTTTTGTTCAAACTATCTGGCAACGTCAATCGTAACCATCCAGAAAACACTTGATGGTAGTTCAGAAAAGCTGCCTTCAAAAATAGGTTTCCTGGTTGCCCTTAGGTCTGGTAGGGATGCTTCGTCAAATGGAACATGGCTTGGGGATGATCGCATTCATTAATTTAACTTAATTTCAATAATCATTAATTAACCCTTGTTTTGACCCCTGAAATAAAATTAAGGTTCGAACATAAGGCCAACTTAGGCCGAAATTTCCAGGTTGAAAAGATTTAGTCATTCTGATTTATAGATAGTTTTAGTCCTGGCAGAATCCAAAATTGGAAAAGATGGTCGGGTTCTGATGCTTTTGTTAAAGAGACCCTGTTAACATAGCAACAAGAGCAAACCGGTTTGTGTTCAGAACCAAACGTGACACAGACGAAAGCGACCAGAGGCTTTAGAACAATTTGAGAGTTGATGGCAAGATGACAATGTAAGATTCAAGATGAAAAATAGGTACGATTCGATGGAGTTGGTTTTTGCAGTTTGAAAGTTTGAAGGTTTCCTGAGGGAAACTGAAGCTTCATTTAACTACAACATGCGACTCGAGTTATTTTTAGGACAGGTCACATGCGCTTACAAGTTTTCATTTAGCTATTCATTAATTCAGTGTATAGGTTAACGAAGGCGAGGGAGAGATCTGGGGGGGTCCTTGCCTCACCTAGTCCGGACAAGGTATATGCCCTACCGCTGCCGGGGACAAGCGGTAGTACTTTGTGTTTAGTGTCAAAAGCGACTTGGTCGAAAACGACCAGGATCTCTACTACTATTTTTGGGTTGTATTCAAGATGAAATAATAACTAAACTGTCGCAAACTGACGGTCAACACATCAAAAAATGGTGCATTTTTTCAAAATCGGCCAAAATTTTAGAATTTGTTTCTACAAAAAGATTCAGTTGCAAATATTGTGAAAATCGCAAATTTTAATAAAATTAGCGTTAAAATATTTTTAAAATTTAATCTTGAGGTGCAAGCCCATTAAAAGATTTCAGTTCAAGTTGCAAGCCCACTAAAAATTTTCTTGGGACAAGACCCCCAGGACTAGACCCTATAATGCATTATTCCATGCTGAGATATTTTGTGCCGTTTATGCTGAGCGTTTAGTTTGAAATTTACTCTTAGTTGTTGCAACCAAAGTTGGTCCTTAACCTGGCCGTTCTTAATCTATGCAGAGGGATGCAACCAACCAAACTAATCAACTCAAATTCATGGATTAGATTCAAATCACTGAATTCAACACTTTTATCACTACTGTCACTACTGCTACACATCAAAAGAGCTATGAAAAATTTTACGTGGTTAGCTTTACTAGCAAGATATTTCACTAGGTATCACTCAATCAGGCAGGAAAACTGGACAACGCTGGAGATGGAGATACAGCAGTTGAAAATAACTAAAAAAAGGAGAAACAGGAACAGGAGACAGATGCCAAACTTCGAATGCATTGGGCTGCGATAAAAGTCATCGTGTTATTAGATTTCTTTCTTTTGTTGCTTGTAACGTATTCGTAACCCGTTCATGTTCTTATGCGTCGTCACATTTTATTGTTTAGACAATACTAAAATTCCGGCCAGTTATTGCAGTTACACAACATTTATCGTTATTTATCACATTGCTGAAAAGAGAACGCATAATACTGTGGCTGCTTTAATCCCTTCCGAACTTTCAATTTATGAGCTGAAGAAACTATAATACATTGATTTCAAGGCAGGTGTTACTAATAGATTGAAAGCAATTAGAAGTGCATACATTCCGAAAACATCCCAAAGAGAAATCTAGTTTAATTAACAAAATTTCTTTGCAGAAGTTTATATTTTGAGCCCGAAGCATATTGAATTACACAACAGCTTTTGCGTCACTGTGTATACAGAAACAGACCCAAATACGGGGTTTCTCTCCGAAATTCTCTTTCCTCTGACATAACTAGCAAGTGAGTTCATAACTATATTCGCGTTCTGCCTCAAAATACGTCTCTTTTTCAAATTTTTGGATACAATGCTCCATGCGTCGGCTGAAACCTGCAATATTACATCCAAATTCGGTGTGCCAATTGCACATATGAAACAACGATGTGTGCTAAAGGTTCACTCCAATTGCTGATGTTTAGTTATAGATGCATGATGCATGTTTATATAGCGTGCGCCTTCCTATAGCCAGAAAACGGCAAATTTTAAGCTTTTCCAAATATAGCCAAATTTTATACCAAATTGAAGCTCTTAACCTCCTGAACATTTATTTTCTTGCACCAAGACTCCACAAAAAAGTTTGTGAAAGTTAAACTTTGAAGTGAAAGCCAGTCAAAATTTGTATTGCGCATGACCAAATCGTTCAAGCGAAGCGTCTCGCCGTTGCTTGGTTTGTCATTGTAATTTATGCAGTAACGAACACCTACAGAAGCACGTATGTACATGGACATCTTTGCCATGCCGTAGTCCCTTGTCACCACTCACCCTATATGTAAGCAACTTCGTAGCCCTCAGCGCGGCATACTAGTGGAAGGATAAAATTGTAAGGATTTCAACTGCAATATCTTTTAGGATTAAACCTGAACTCCTGTCGTTTTTAGGTATATATTATACCTGAAAGTGGGCAAATCGTGACTACAAAGTCTGGTACCTGGTGATCCCCCTTAATAGTGTTGTTTTTCACTGACTAGTAAACTGTATCTATTTTCAATTCTTCACCAAGCCAAAATTCTAATATATAATATAATACGATGTAAGTGTCCGAAAAAATGAGAAAGATCTCACCAAGGTACCCGAACCCGTTGCGCACTGAGTATATCTGTGCTTGGGGGAAGGGGGGTTTGGGGTGTTCACGCTCCTCATACTAGGAGCTCAGCCCCGCCCCAGAGAGGTTCCTTACTCCTTCTCAGAATCCGATTTTTCTGCTTTTTGGCTAAAAAAAAACTGGAAAATCTGAGTTTTCTTCGGCCCTTGGCCCCCGGTTCACCTCCCGCCCGCCCCAAACTTCCCCTCCTGCACATGTCTGGCAATGAGTCACAAGAGTTGTAGTGGATTGTGTTGAGTGTTAAAGTGTTATTGTGCTAAAGTGTTGCGTGCAATGAACTGTAAGCGGTGTTCTGAATGCAAAGTGTTCGAATTCAACCCAGAAGTGCTTCGCGCAAAGCAACAACCTGATATCAAAAGTACATAATGATAAGAGTATGACAAGCGTGACACTCTATACAGAGAAGGCCAAAAATATGCTATGCGCGCTAACGGCTTACCCCCCCTCCACGAATTGACCCCTCTCACACCGCCCCTATATGGGTACGTGGTCCAAACGGAGGTTGCTCACTGCTCTGCATAATTACACGCTGAAATTAACAGGGACCCCGTTTGGGGAGGGGGTTTAAGCGTGTATGTTTAACACTTGTATGTAGGAAACATGCTAAGCGAGTGAGCGACCCCCGTTTGGGACTATTTACCCATATAGGGGCGGTGTGAGAGGGGGTTAATTCGTGGGGGGGGTCAGCCGATAGCGCGCATAGCATAGTTTTGGCCTTCACTGCATAGAGTGTTACGCTTGTCATACTCTTATGATTATGTACTCTTCCTGACATCTATGCTGATTTGCATTCTGCAGCTACGAAAACTTAAATACACTCGTGAGTGTGACTGCTTGTTTTTTTATAGTTTAACATCTGTTTAGCATACTGCGCTTGCTTCTAAAAACATAATAATGTTATTTAGTTACTTATGTCACATGCCAGATAAACTCAAAAGCTTCAAAATACTAACAAAAATTTTCTTTCTTTGCAGACTTTCCTGAAAAACTTGGAGCAGAGAAGAATTCAAACGGCTGCTGTTCGTAGTAATGAAGGATTTTAGGCGGAATTACACAGGCGATAATGTCACCTATGTAATTCCGACGCTTTTTCTCCAAGTTGGTTTTGCCATTTCTGCAACGACGTCGATGATATCCGTTTTTCAAAATAGCTTATTGGTGTTATTATTATTCCGCATTCGATCAGCTTGGGATGCACATGCAAAATTGCTGCTAAAGGTGTTTGTGGTTGTAGCTTGGTTTGGCTCAGTCGGGCTTTTGCTACGGTCTGTGTTGAACATTATTTCATCATCAGGTTCGTATCTTTATAAGACTCTAGCAGTGGACATTTAAACTTATTCAATTTAGCTACCTTTATATACAAGTATTATTTCATTTTTATTTAGTTTTTAGCCTAAGGGTCTGTTTTGGTATTTGCGACCTTTTTCGATGTTTGCACTAGGTTTTTTTAGTTTTATGTAGTCCATGCAGGATATTTTAACGAGTTTTTAACATTATAGATGGTGTTATGGGTATTGGAGTATTTTAGAACTGCATATTTTAAACGTAGGAAATAAGAAAGGCAGTCTCGCAAGAAATCTCGCTGATGAGAAAAAGGTTACGTCCAGATACGCCGTCATGCTTAACTCTTAATCAAATATAGAGTATTACGAATTGCTGCTGGTGAAATTGACCCCGAACTCTCGTTATTCGATAAAACCCATATATATTAAATCTTTTTAATTGCTACAGATCACAATTTTAGAAACGATGACTATATACACTAGAATTGAAGTTGCCACTCGCGGAAGTTTCATGTGCCATACGAAAATATTAGCATTTTCTTATTCCAAGCACATGTTGGCATCTACTTTGAGATAAAGTTCCTCGACAACTGTATTGGTCTGAAGACCTAACAGCCGCTTTAATAGGAGACAATTATAACTTTTGGACTGAGAAATATGCGAAAAGTGCACTATATTTGAGAAAATCAATCAAATGACCAAAGAATAGACCACCCTTAACCTGTTGCTTATTTAGTAGATTGGTCTTTCTGGACATCCACACAGTTCTGCAATAACGTAGAGCTACCCTATCGAATTAATGTGGCCTTCTTCAATGTATCGACCGCCAGCTTGGCCGCTGAGAGATTATATTCCTTCCTTAAACGCGAGAATTATCACAAATCTTCAAAAGTCCCTATTGCAGGTATGTTGGGCAACTTGTAGCAGCTGTAACTAAATACAATAATTTTTAAAAATGCAATGCATCTCAGATGGTCGTTCATTTTCAGAGTTTGAAATCACCTTTTCGTGTGATCCTGTGGTTTCTACTTTTCTCTGTTCTGTGAATGTGAGCAAATTCTGTATTTGATTAATCCAGGCAATCTTTAGTTCTCCGCCCATCATCATTTTACGAACAGCTGACTGCTCGTAATTTGAATTACCTGGACAATAAAATTACAAAACTCATAGAACACATTTATATGTAGTTGCATGTAATTGCAAAATGTATGCTGCATCTACTGCCTTATTCAAAGCAGGACTTTGAAAGTCCATTTTGTTATATATTTGTTCTTTATTTAGTGTCACTTTCTATTAGCTTATTGGTGAGCTGCATAATCGGTATGAAGAAAATGGAGATGTCTTGCGGTGTTATCCCATTTGGATTTTGCCAGCAGTTTTTGCTGATTAGCTGCGCAAACACTGATTCAATGCTCATTCAAGCGTTTTTCATAGGGATGCAAACACTAAGCTTTTCCATTTTTCTCTACATATTGTATAAATGTCGTACAACACTTGATCAGCAAGCATTAAACCGAGCTCAGTACTCACTGAATGAAAGGCTTCAACTTCGCAGAACTGTTTCATTGACTAAAATCATGGCACCGCTTGCATTTGGATGTGCTATCGTTACGTTAGTCCGAGCACCTGGGATGGAGCTAGTATTACGGTTTCTACACTCACATCACTTCGCAAAGGCTATCGCTATTGAATTCGTCAAGTATGCCATGTATCCTCTGTTTCTTTGTGCAGCTCCAACTTATGGCGTATACTGTTTAAAACCTGCCCAAGAAAGATTTCAGGTGTTTTGGATAAAATTGTCAACTAAGAAAAACGAAACAGGCGAATCTTTTACTCAAACTGCTGCAGCCAAGGAAACAGATTTAAGATTCAGAAGTTTACAAGACGCTTGGGATAAAACATTTCAGAGCAAGCATCCTAGGAACATGCCGACTAAGATTTACGAACTCAAACCGGCACCTGCAGAAGGTAATAGCATTTACGAAGGTGCGAAAATGTGTGATATAATGTCGAATAATTGGATGTAGTTCCTATAATATTAGGAACTGCTACTGCAGACTCTTATCATGGTTTTGCTCTTGTGATACCAAGGAATGCCTATGAGTTGAATTACTTACGTAATGTGCCGACAGGTTCTTGACGTGCGTAGGCTTGGTGAAACATAGTTAGTGTGTACGGACGAGCATTGTTGCAACCATGGACTAGCACATCCTCCAAATAGGTTTATATGAATAGAGTATATGGTATTGTTACATGGACTACCTGCATTTCCTATCACCAGCTATACACTCTCAAGTATGGCCAAACTTGCTGCCAAAATTTATGTAGTTGGATTTTGTCACTATCAGCTTCGATTGTAAAATTTCGAAGGCTTTATTTTGAATATTCATGCACATAATGTACATATCTGTGTATATTTTTGTAAATGTTAAATGTTAAAACAAAAACATGTCATCACATTTTTCGTAAAGTCCCAAAATAAAGTGACATTGCCAGTGGGATTGTTGTTATTTTTTGACACATTTGCAGCTATGTAGCTCGAATCTCCTTCATTCCGACGCTTTGACCATATTACAACTTTTTATCTATTCAGTGACATAGTTAAAATGATGCTTATACCACACATATAACACCTTCATGCAACTATCCACCATACTGAGTACTTTGGTGCGCGAGATGTGAGCGAGCACTTCCCCCACCCCTGCCCTGACCATATGCAAACTTTTAGCAAAATCGGTAATCCCTGTTGAAAGTTAGAGGGGTAAGGTGTGGTATCAAGATTGTAATAAGCTCACATATCCAAAAGGAGGGCTACCTTTTTGTGGAAAACAACGGCAATCCAATGAAGCCTACTTTAAATTTTCCAACATTAAACTAATTCGGATTTGCAGTCACGATATTGTTTTGGTAGAATTGTCTGATACACAGGTTCTACGTGTGTAAACTGATACAGAACGAATAACTGTTCCAAAACTTACACCCAAGATTAAGCCGCGCTAACTTTAGTTTGTTTAAGGTGCTGGTTCGGGTTCGTGTATTTTTGGGATTTAAAAGCGCAATTATCTTTGAATTTCATCCAAATTTGGTACGATTAAGTCTCTTAGCCCAGAAAACATTTTAGAAAAGTCGTGGCGTGAAAATATGAGCTTTGGAGAAATTAGATTTAATCTGCCATAACTTGCACTACGGCCACCCTACACAGACGAACTTATAGTCATTCGACTCCTCTTACCAAGACCTACAACGCTGCTCTTGAGAGTATTCTTCGATTCCTTACGGTTTAAGAGATACCAGCGAAAATTGATTTTCGAGGTACAAAACTAACCATTTGTGGAAAAATCGAATATTGCAAGATTTGGACAGTTTCAACAGCACTGGTTCGTCAGCTAAGGATTGTCCATATTTGCAGTCTTAAAGGACATATTATACCCAACGGAGAGCTCTCAGCGGCTTCTCTTCCTATGCACAGCAAACAAAATGTGAATTTTGAGAATCGTCACTAGATTGCTTTGAACACGGAATTCTCTCAACTCATGCATACATATCATATCATATCACTCATATCATGAAAGATCCTATCATCTTGTAATCAGGAGGATTCTTTGATGTAGCCCTGCCCGTATGTTAACACTGGGGAAATGGGGTGATCCAAGCCTTCCGACCTGGACAAGGTCTCCAACCGCTGTCAGGGGACGATTTCATCAACTTGTGAACTTGTGACTTGTGGCCACAAGTTTCCAAAATTGGTTTTCATCTAAATTTGTAGACAACTTGTGGCCACAAGTCACAAGCCACAAGCAAATGACAGGCAAGCACGTAAAATTACGTCAGAGCTCACACGTAGGGCAAAGTACGTGTGGGGAAAGATGAGGCCAAGAGATGCAATTCCAAACCAAAGAACTACAGTAGACAAAAAGAACAGTAGTTCTAAAATTATACAGCGAACTGAAGACTTTTCGAAAGTCAAATTGCTCAGTAATGAAATAAGCATTTAGGAAATAAAAGAAATAGATACAAGAAAAGTAGATTAAGTAAAGAATTACCACATGTAGATACACTAATGATGATTGTATACAGCGCAAATAATCAGTTTAAAGGAAGGAGGGGGGGGGGAAGGAGGGGGAGCTGGGTTTAGGAAAAAAGTGAATATAAAAATGTAAATTTCAGTAGAACTTAGTCAATTTCATTTGTTAATAAGAACAGAGCCCTGTTCCGCTTTCGAGAAAGTGTCGTCATCATTAAAATGTAAATGAGCTAATTTATTTGATATTAATCTTTTTCTTAATTAATATTTGAGTACCACAAGTGATACGTCGACTAGTTAGCACTCAGGGACTTGTGAACTTGCGGCTTGTGGCTTGATGAAACTGAAACTGGAAAATCAACTTGTGGTCACAAGCGGGAGCTTTGCTTATGGCTTGTGAACTTGTGAACTTGTGACTAATGATGAAATCGGCCCCCAGGTCTGACTGAAAGCAAACATTGGGCAAAGGGTAAGCCAAAATAACCAGGAAACACAGGTTTCACACTGTATTTTTAGTAAATTTGCGGCAACGCCAGAGGATTTTGGTTCAGTTTGTTAATTTTTCATTTACCAAACTTTTGAAAATTTTCCAAAATTAATATTTTGTTGAAAGTTTTTGACTGAAAAGTTAGTTTATGCTGTTAATGTAATTTATGTGAAAAAGCACGTTAATGGCACAACTCATGGTATAATCCTCCTAGAAAATTTGGGTCCGAGGAAAGAGTACCTTAAAAAATTTTCTGGACAGGCCCCTTCAGGACCTAACCCTATGGTAAAGTATGGCCCATATCCATATTTGCATAGCGCAAAATAATTTAATAACAAACTTGTACTTGATACTATCAACTTTTTGTAGCTCTTTTCAAACCAGACCAACCTGATATTGCTGTCAATTTTTTTGTGGCGTACAGAGAAGCTTATGTTATTATAGTACATCTGCCCATCTATTTCATTCCACTAACTTTCGTGTCGGAGAAAAAAAACGAGATTGGTATACTTTCATCACGAAAAACCCGACACTGTCCAGTATGATATGTGATGTGGTACCATATACAAACTTAGTTTACTCTAACAATTAGGTACCAGATGCAGCCAATAGTTAAACACAGGAAACTCACTGTTGCAGTCGGTTCTGCGTCAAATAATGATTTACGTAGCAGCACTTATTGAGCGAGGGCTGTGCCTAGCACGTATCGTTTGTCATACGAAGCTGTGTTAGTGATATAGTTGAAGCGGAATTGAAACTAAACCCAGAATTGAATTAACAGAAATTTGAAGAAAATAGTTTTTGCTTTTTAGGCCAGCAGCGTTTCATAAGATCCGCAAAAGCGTGATGCCTGTTGGCATGTAAATACAATATCTGTAAATGTAGCTAATTAAAAGTATGTTAATGAACTGATTAGGGATTTAATCAGCGTCACCGTATGTTGATTTGATCATAGTCAGCCTACGTACATTGCCTTTTAGTATGATTGCTAAAAATTTATGGACAATTAATGAAAGATACTCCTGATAATAGAATGGATGATTGTATGTGAAAACCCTTTGAAAAATATCTGCGTACAGTCTAGTTTATAGTTAGGCATTATCACTTTTACACCAACGATGAGACCAGATTGGAATATTACCGCACATAATATGACGTACGTCGTTCCTGAATTCCATTTGCAAGTGGGATTTTTCATGTCCGCTACAACCTCAACAGTATCCTTGATTCTTAACACAATGCTAGCAATATTGTTGTTCCGAACCAAACCAGCGCTGGACGGACATGCTCGACTTCTGGTGCAATCGTTTACGGCAGTAGCTTGGCTTGGGTCAAGTGGGCTTTTGTTGCGATCTATTATTAACATTATATCACTTAAAAGTTAGTATATACTTATTTTGTTTATTGCCACATTTTATGACCTTGCTTTTAAAACTAGGCTACTAAGGAATTTTGATAGCATCAATACTAACACAAATTTACTAGATTCCAAGAAATAGTAAGGGATCTTTTGCGCTTTCCCCCCAGCCCTAACTTTTGATTTTTTCGACCAATAATTGGGATGGGGGGGGGGACCGGGGGCCGGGGAGGGCGGGTCACATTGCGGGGCGAACGAAATAAAATTCAGAACCGAACACACACAGAGTTCAAACTCCAAACCACGACTGTAAATTTAAAAATAAAAATTAAGTACGGGACAATACGACAACAGTGGGGGGCTAAAATTAGCACAATTTTTCGTAAACTCTTATGTTTAAAACTGAATTCCGCAAATTTTGCGCATCTTTTAGCACCAGACGTAAGTTAGTTTTAGGCCCTAAGAATTTAGGCATTATTGTTTGAAAGGGCCAACTAAGCCACCAATCAGATTCCTGCTTGCAGCCAATCAAATCCCCACGATGTTACAAAGGAATTTACATGAAGTTTCTTTAGAACCTTTTCGATGTATTTGCTCGGAGGAGAAAAAAGCGGGGAAGCAAAAGAAACGGGTGGCCAACCGCAGCGCGGAAGGCCGGCCCACCATATCCTCGAATCTAATTAAAATGAAAATTTTTAAAGTAAGATAAAAGTAATGCCAGTGGTAGTTGTAGTTTCATTTTGTTGTTAGAGGGGTTTTTTGTTTATGTTTAAAATCAAAAATATATTTTTGCTATAACAGCATTTGTGCAGTTTTAACCAGATATGAACCATGTTGATCCAGAAATGCTTCTTTCATGGCTTGCAAGGGTTGGAGTATCCAAGGCACTATCTGGAAAACTCAAAATGCTACATCCTGGTAATAAAGGTCTTTCTGAAACACTTATATAGTGTGTTCGTCTTCAATAGTTTAATGTCATGGTCAAACCGAATCCTTCTATTAACTTAGTCGAGGTCATGCTGTTGATTACCAGGCATGTTCGTAAAACAACGAGATGCGTAGATACTTCTGTCCTAGCAGGCTTACATAAGTGACAGAACAAGGAGGTATTTGGAAACGCTTTAATCTTATTAGATGAGCTGTTTAGTTGGGTGAGCTTTCAAAACAATAATGCCTAAATTCTAAGCGCTAAAATCTAAAGCCTAACGTCTAAGTGCTAAAAGATGCATTGTTTGCAAGATAATGCTCGCAGATTTTAAACATTACGGAATTAAGCCAAATATGTGGTCTAAAGTTTAAAGCACATTAAAGTTTTACCATTTGTAAAAGTTCCTAAATTTTAATTTCTAATTTTTTATTCATTGGTTTGAATTTAGAATTTAAGACTTTGTTCGTTCTAAATCTAAATTCTAAGTTCTAAATTTTAGTTGCTTGCATCAAGAAATTAGGATGACCCGAAATTTCCCCGGACACTGGAGGCTGGTGAATTCAAAAATTCAAAAATTTTAAAATTTTAAAAATTTTCAAAAAATTTTAAATTTTTGTTTGGTAAGGGGGGACCAAGGGGAACCAAAAAATTTTTTGAAAAAAATTTGGCTTATGTCGATCTGAGTAGGGGCAAACGTTTTCTTCTATTGAAAGGATTAACTTAATGACTCTGCCCACTTAAAATCAGCAGGGGTCAATTTCTTTCCAGTTCTACCAATAGTGCAGTTTAACTCTGATGCACTTGACAGGAATGAAGAGGGGGTCTGTTAGTTAAATGTAATTTTGTGCATTTAAATCAGTAAATAGATTTTACTTTTTAATTTGAAATTTGTTGAACTTATTAAGAATGTAATTATCAATCCATTGCTTGAACAGTTTTTAAATTGTGAAAATATGAATGAATATGAAAATATACGTTTTCAAGGGGACTAAGTTAAATTCAAATAATTTTCTCACTTTACGACTTAAAACTTTAATGTTTAAAGGTAATATCATTAGAAACATTAATAGTAAGATTATTGTAAACTTAAATTAATAAAGTAAAAAGCTAAAATGCAACTTTGCAACAAGTTATTGTACCACCAGCACTCCTGTATGCATGTTTTCAGCAAACGTTTTTTCAAAAAATTTTTTGGTTCCCCTTGGTCCCCCCTTACCAAACAAAAATTTAAAATTTAAAAATTTTTAAAATTTTAAAATTTTTGAATTTTTGAATTCAGCAGCCTTCAGTATGCACCCACACCAAATTTCAAAGTTATTGGTCAAAAAAAATCAAAAGTTAGGGCTTGGGGGGGGGGAAAGCGCAAAAGATCCATAGTAAGTGCCCAGCTTCGTTAGATTAAGTTTAAAGTGTACAAAATTATGTTTATGTTTTATTGAACATTTAAAGAGCATTTTAAGGTGTTCATTAATATAACGCTTTTAAGGTGAAGCGAGCGGGATGTTGGTGCTAAAGATATTGGTTACTCACAGGTTCCTTCATGAATTATTGCATATACTCATGTTTTGATGTTTGATTCAACAACCTTTGCCGTAAATCTTCTATAATTGTGCATCGTGAACGCTCTCAGTTTAGGCATTATTTTGTCCTTTCAGATAACCTTAATTGGCTATCAACTAGCTTCTGTGGTCGGCTAGAAATGCCATATCGAGTTAACGTTGCATTTTTCAACATATCAGGCGCCACCATTGCAGCAGAAAGAATGTACTCGCTGTACCAACTTGGAAAATACTACAAGTCTACAAAGGCTCCAATAGCAGGCAAGCTTAAGTTTTATTCTTGCATTAACACGGAATGCACCTCACCGTGATAAAGTTTTGTTTGCAAATTTCAAATAAGAGCCCTGCTGTCGTTGAATTGGAGATCTCTAAGATTGATGGTTAGCTAGATATAATCATATTTCGTCAGTCATCTTATGTAAGTTGGTCCTGCTATGACAGAATGCCGAAAGTACCCACTTTATCTAAAGTGGTTGGTTTGACTGTTCAATTATAAGCACAAGAATAAAAATGCTCCGGTGGAGCATGAAAAATGCAATATGGGTGACATTCGGTTGTAAATGGTCAGAGGACTAGGTTTTAAAACGTTAATATGGGAGGGGCAGGTTGTAAATGCCAGGAGGACTAGGTTAAAAGCGCACTAATATGGACCAGCTTCGCTGAACAACCCATATTCGCGAAAACTGTCCAGAGTTTCTATCGGCTGCTGCTTGCTATATATTGCTATTGGCAGTTCTTCGGAAAAGTGTACGATTTGTCAGCATGGACTGCAAGTATATGTGGTTGTGCTCCTTATTATACAACTTAATAATACACGTACATAATGTCAACTGCTTTTAGCATCAACTTAATACAAGATTCTCCGCTGACAGTGCAGAAAAAACACCTTGAACACCTTTCTATCAGAACTGCATTGTTTATTTGGAATAAGCTTTAATATTTCAAAATCGTCCCGCTTGCTTTGAAAGCTGAAGAATGTAGATATTACTCGTATGTCATGTGGAGTGGAGCATGAGTGACCGCGAATATGGGTTGTTCAGCGAAGCTGGTCCATATTAGTGCGCTTTTAACCTAGTCCTGGCATTTACAACCTGCCCCTCCCATATTAACGTTTTAAAACCTAGTCCTCTGACCATTTACAACCGAATGTCACCCATATTGCATTTTTATTCTTGTCCTATTTCATTTTTAAGGTTCTCATTAAAAAGCAAAAACGTTAAAGCTGTGTGAAAGAAACTTTAAAAATTCCGCCAATCATTAATCGTCAACCGAAAGTACAGAACAAAAAGCTTGAAAAGTTCCAAGTCCTTCCTTTTCCTCTATTTTGACAGAAATCCAACATCCAGTACACATGGCTGCAATAGTTTTAGTTACTGTATTTAGCATATAGCACTCTACTGCAGCGCAACCAAATGCAAAC
Source organism: Trissonchulus latispiculum (assembly GCA_030248195.1). Classification (NCBI taxonomy): domain Eukaryota; kingdom Metazoa; phylum Nematoda; class Enoplea; order Enoplida; family Ironidae; genus Trissonchulus; species Trissonchulus latispiculum. Next base: position 35,386 of record JASAND010002544.1, read on the forward strand.
TTTACTGTCAGTGAAGGAGACTCATAAAACACGATTTGCAATGCTCTGCCGCACTTGTGTGCAAGATTTCGGACGATTGCAACTCATCTGTAGCTAGTTTCCGTGCTGTACTTCAGCAGCACTCTACTGCAGCGCAACCAGATGCAAACTTTACTGTCAGTGAAGGAAACTCATAAAACACGATTTGCAGTGCTATTCTGCACTTGTGTGCAAAATTTCAGACGATTGCAAGTTTTCTGTAGTTAGTTATAGGCCGTGCTGTACTTCTGCAGCACTCCACTGCAGCTCAATCACATAGCAACATCGTGGTAAGTATACGAAACGTATCTATAATAGTTTGTCATGTCCTAAACTATCTGTATGCCGAATTTCAAATACCAGTGACGAATGAATAACTTGTTATCGACGGTGCTGTGTTTGTGGCAGCACATACAGCACGGTGGAAGCTAGAGAGTGCACCAACTAACATAGCTATAGTTCCCCCTTACTACAGACATGATTTTCGCCAAGTTTCATATGTTCAGCCGTTTACAGTAAGTCTACAGACAGCGTGCTATGGTTGTTGCATAGCAGTACAGCACGATAGCAGCATCGCACAGCGCTGCGACTATGCTCATCGTGTTCAGCGACCCCGATAACCCTTATATACGTCCCACTATATTGCCCAAAACAGCATATTTAGGCCTATTTTTGACTATTTCCTGTAGAGTTGGGACTTAGAAATTTTCCGAAAATGGCTATTTGGCCGGACCAACTTTGGGCCGGCCGCCAGAACGATCCTGGCCAGATATCAAAAATCGCCCTCGTTAGGACATATAAACCCTTCCGTAGATCCTTATGCAACAAACCACGTCTCTCTAGCGTCTTCCCTGAGTCCTGTAGCTTTGACAAAAAATTGGCCATTTTTGGCCATTTTAGCGCCAAGTCCACTTTTGGCCGGCCGTACAGGTGGCCGGCCGGGCCGGGCAGCGAAAAACTATCAAAAAGGTTCACTTTTGGGATATATACGTTCAGAAAAACCAAACTTCACCTGCTGAAAATGCCCAGATCGTTCTAACACTGCGACAGAAAATTGCATTTTTCCAAGCGTGACTTACACGGAAAAAAACAAACGGACCTAACTTGCCCGGAAGCGAAAATTTTCAAAGTTGGAAATTTTGACCAAAACTTTTTTGCGACTTGTAGTACTCGTCGTGTAGATTCCAACGATACCAAAATTGTCCAGTTTCGTTGAGTATTTAGCTGGCACGGAGCTCGAACGGGTCTCCAAGGGCCGCACTGAGCCTTTTACATCCATATTATACGGGAGCGCTCTCGTGCTCCCCTATAATAACGTGTTCAAAATTTTAATTTCAGTCATTTGCAGATGGAGATTTTGAATTAAGATGATGCAAATTTGCCTGCGCTTACTATAGGGTGACTGACCCTTTGTTCCTTTTATGGCGTTAACTCCCACCCTACTCGTAAGTCGACAATCTGGCCTACATTAATATGTGCGCCATGAGCACGATTGATAGAAGCAGCGGACCTATCTTTAAATTCCCGGATGAAGTTTATCACAATTCTTTGGTTTAATTCTCACAGGTTATTAGCAATGCCATTTTGCTGCTTTAAGATAAGTCCAATTTTAAAATAATGGCAATGGGCTTGTATGAGTGGTAGTGTTTGTTTAACACACAGACTTGCTAGTAATATTGCTCTTTTGCTGTTTTAGTTACACTGAGCATTAGCCTACTAATCAGCCTTATCATCGCTTCAAAGAAAATAGAACCACTGTGTGGCATAAGCCCCTTAGGATTTTGCCAGCAGTTTTTGTTGATAACTTGCCAAGACAAAGTTTCCTTGCTGATCCAAGCATTTTTTATTGGAATGCAGACTTTGAGTTTCGCTGTATTTCTCGTTATACTCTACAAATGTCGCACAACTCTGGATCTTAGCGCTCTCAATAGAGCAAAATATTCTCTGAATGAGAGACTGCAGTTACGTCGAACTGTTTCGCTTACTAAAATTATGGCTCCTCTTGCATTTGGATGCGTCCTAGTGACACTAGTCCGATGTCCAGTCATAGAGATGCTGGTACGATATTTACACCCGAATTACTACGCTAAGTCTATCGCAATTGAGCTAGTGAAGTACGCCGGATATCCTTTATTTCTCTGCGGACTGCCCACATACGGAGTTCTTTGTTTGATACCCGTTAGAAAGAATTTGCAGTTACAATGGAAGAAGCTGCGAACGAGGAAGAAAAGGTTGACAACAGCAAATACAGTAAACGAAGCGGATTTAAGATTTGTCCACTTGCAAACTGTTTGGAACAAAAAGTTTCAACGAAAGCAGTCAGGGCCTACGACCACATTTTGCCGTCTTAGGTCATTCAAATTTCATGGAAGAAGCGAATACGAAGGTTCCAACATGTCCAACATTATGACGGATAACTGGATGTGAGTATGGGCAACGCTAAAATCAGGAATTTACAATATTGTTTCGGCTTAATATTATAAAGTTTACTCAAAATTAACAATTGCAATGGGCATTTGGTTGCAAGTAAAACTCACAAGATTTTACTCTATATGCGATACTGTGACAGATCTGAAGATGAAGATACACTTCTTTCCGTAACGAATTTAAAGGTTATGTTTACTAAATAATGGTGAAATAATAATAATATTGAAGATGACGTTTTCAATGATTGTTTTCACAGTAATCTGTCGTAGTAGTCTTAATCAATAAAGCTGTGTTAACTATCTCGCACCTACGTAAGAAAAAAGATTATAGGCAGACTATATGCAGTATAATAAAATTTACAAAAATAGGAGCAAACAATAGGTTAACTTTCCGCTGGACGGACGTACATTTTCAGTGGCTGTAAACCTGCCGCGCAGCTATTTTATAAGGGAGCTCTGCTTACTTGCTTACTACAGAAAATATACGTGCAAAAGCTACGACTGAAGATTTTTCATAAAGTGAGTATTTTTATACTGCAAATATAGTTTAAATAATTCAGCGTTACATATTAGCTTATGTTTCTGTAAGTTTTTAATGCATTTGCGAATTGTTGCTGAGATTTCAATGCTAAAGCTTAGTTTTTACCATGAGTCATCAATCACAACAGAGAATCAAGACGTTTCCAAATTTAGAATTGTCACTAATGCAAGAGCAAATATGCATGCGTAATATCAAGAGTACATGGTACATAAGAGTATGAAAGAGTATGCCAACTGTCGTACTCTATGCATTACGGTTTGTTCTGGGTTGTCCTACATCTGGATTGTCCTACACAATTTGATTGGCTGGTGTAGTAGCAAATAAGAATACACATTTAAGACACGTACATGTCATTGTGAAGGATCACAAGGGTTAATTTCACTCAGTTTATGCAGAATGTTGTTTTAAAAATGAATCTAAAGGATATTTATATGTCCTTACGTGGAAAATATTTTGCTGTTGGCATTTTCATTTTTACAAAAGGATTCAAATAAAATGTTTTGCTACTTAAATTGTTAATTCGTCTCAAAATTTTAGATTTGTAGAAATTGCTAAAGTAAAGGAAACTTTTGAACAAATTCTTCAATTTCTGTCAATTCCAAAACATGTACATGAATTAAGTTAAATTTTAAAAGCTTTTAGGTGGTAATAAAGCAGAGCTTTTGAAAACAATCGCTAAACTTTGCTTATCATTGCATCTAAATGAGATTTTATCCAAATAATAGCATTTTCAAGTATATTTTAAAACTTGAAGCTAAAATGTTTCACAATGTCACGAAGGCATTAAAAAGTCATTACGTATATACCCTTTACCGTATAGAATACATTTACATTTAAAATTTAAGGAATTACTCAGCTATTGTATACGTGAGACGTCATACTGTAGTTAACACTCCCTAGTAGGCGGCCGGAATTAACACTTGCATTTCCAAAGAGCCAAGCAGCAAGTGTAGGACAACCCAGAATATGCCTATTCTATTATTTTATTTGAATCCTTTTGTAAAAATGAAAATGCCAACAGCAAAATATTTTCCACGTAAGGACAAATAAATTTCCTTTACATTCATTTTTAAAATAATTTTCTGCATAAACTGAGTGAAATTAACCCTTGTGATCCTTCACAGTGACATGCACGTGTCTTAAATGTGTATTCTTATTTGCATTATACCAGCCAATCAAATTGTGTAGGACAATCCAGATGTAGGACAACCCAGAACAAACCCCCAGAATATGCCTCTGAATTGTCGTACACTCGCTCGTTGGCTGAACTATACATGCGTGTATGGAAACATGGTCTGGAAGAACTGGGAAATTTCAAAGATCATCTAAACAGGCAAGACCCAGCAATCAAGCTAACAACTGAACTAGAGGATAATAACAAGTTGGCGTTCATGGATGTCGAAATAACAAAGACTAATGGAAGTATCCAGACATCAGTGTATAGGAAAAAGACGCACACAAACAGATATCTACACTACGAATCAAACCATCCGAAGTGTGTGAAAAGTGGAATAATAAGATGCCTCCACAGTAGAGCTACAGCCGTATGCCAAGAACAGCAGTTGAAAAGAAAAGAAGAGAGCATTCTAAGGAAAGCATTCCAACAAAACGGCTACCCTGCTAAAGTAATAAGGGAAGCAATGTCTGCTCGAAGAACCAGGCCCAGGCCAGAAGAGAAAGCAGAGAAACTAACGGTTGTCCCTTACGCAGGTAGAGACACCGACAAACTGAAGAGAATATGTAGCTCCTATGGCGTAAAGCTAGTGTTCAGCAGTCGCGACACATTGAGATCACGATTGTCCAAACAGGGACCAAACGGATCCGAGGTCAAAAATTGTGTGTACGAGGTGCCTTGCAGCGACTGTAACAAAGTCTACATTGGCCAAACAAGCAGACCTCTGAGTCAAAGACTGAAAGAACACAAGAAAGCATGTGAGAAAGGTGAGGTATACAAAAGTGGAATAGCAGAACATTGCTGGTCAAATGACCACGGACCAAACTGGGCAGAAGTTAAAGTGCTGGCTAAGGAAAGAAACCTAAGAAAGAGAGAAATTAAGGAGACGATAGAAATGAAAAAGCGGGGAACACGAGCTTATAGTCAACCAAGCATTGATATAAGTGACATCTGGCTATCAGAACTTGGACTCTAACGTAGGCGGCAACATCAAAGGAAAGTCTAATACACAGCCTTAGTGTACACACAATACAAGTACATTGTAACAGTGTACACACTAGTGCAATTGAAACTGGGGGAATACAATAAGTATAAGTTCCAAGTAAGTAAAATTGTCCCCTGGGTAGTATAGTGGTAATGTTACACAGGAGTGGCGCGTACGGTCACGGATCAAATCCGGGATTCAAATCAAATCAAATCAAATCATCAAATCATCAAATCCACCTCTTATCCCAAGAGCCCTCTTAAGGGCTACCAGCCTGAAGACGCCCATAGGTAAAGATGGGCGAAACGTCGCGACCCAAAATTTAACAGCCGTGGCAAGAAAAGGCCAATCATCTACTCTTAGTTATACATGCGTAAATATTGTGCCCACCTACTTAACTGCTACAGTAAGGCTTCTGTTATATGGTCCTATTTCAGTGCGAAGATTTTACTGCGAAATCACAAACAGAAATTATTCCATTGCATAGATTGCGACAGTTCCAGAGAACAAGTAAACAATTCAATTTTTTGACAAAGCTTGAGATCACATCACAAAAGTCACAGAAGCAAGAATTAAGCACTATTTTCCGAAAAAATCAGAAACTCCAAACTATGTATTTCACATTTTCATATCAACAAGACAGTAAGGTTACAAGTTAGTCAATTTATAGAAGTCATGTTAATAGGTTCCTCAATTAGCCATGTCCGGGGCACAGTGGCTCATAGCTGACAAATAATCAAGAGGAGTCAGAAGGGAAAGTTCACTTTCAGCTGCTCTAATTCTCGAGTTTATTTCATGGTAGATTTTGTTTTTAGGTGGAATTGCATGTCCTGAAATTCGACCTGAAATTTTGGCAAAAACGTTATTGCATTCAAATTTCAAAAGGCCCAAAAATTCAAAAAAGGAGACAAGATGAATGCTGACAATCTTGTTGAAGTCAGAGTATCATGCTTCAACAACATTGTTCGTTCGGCATCGGAGAGCGTAAATGTCACAATGTCATTCGCAAAAATAGGACCATTTCTCTGACTCATCTGTTGGAGCAAAGGCTGAAAAGCTCTACTATAGGTCTCCGTGCATTGTCCGGAAGATGAAGGAAAACCAAGGGAAATGACTGCCCCAAAACTTCAGCGTGGAGTGTGAACATTTGGGTGAACAAGGCTGGAACATTCTAAAAGGTACCATGCATTTGTCATCTGGTTGATGCTCCAAGATACCGTAAGCTTCTGTCAGACATAAGCAGCAGCAGTTACCCGGCAGGGATCATCAGCACCTCTGTCAGCCAATAGGATGTCGATCATCATCCAAACCCTGGAAATTGATGTCTGCCAAGGTCTCTGGTTTCGTGGGATTTCGGCGTTTTCGGAATCATAGGCTGAGTTTTTACACGGCAAAGGAGAGGGAGGGCAGTTTTCCATGAGTTCCTCGCGCTCAGTAGCATCATTAGCCTACTCCAAAAATTCCTGTCGCACAGCCTCATGGAGGCATGTTACAGGTGTTCATATGTTCGTGGGTTCTTTGTTTCCATTTAAGCAATGTACAAAACAAAATATCTAGCTTATCAGAAAATTTTCAGTTTTGATTGTTGAATTGCATTTCAGATTTGAATTTTTTTCGCTTAGTGCCACACCCCAGTAACCTTCGTTTGGAGTGGTAGAGCATCGAAAGCCTTATCTGACCCATGTAACATCTATCTCTAACTTGGAGAAAGGGTCAAAGAATCGTAGCCGGATTGCTGCCTCCTCATAGCTTGCCAAGTTCGACAAAGGCTGGATTTGTCTTGTCTGTGACACGTCATGGGAAACTGATAAAAAGAACAAAAATAGGGAAGAATGGCTCTGGTGCAGCAGTTGCTCAAATTGACAACATTCCAAGCATTACTGTGGTGGACGTATTTTAAGGTAATGATTCCTTTTGGAGACATCAATTTTGAACTATGATCACTCATTCATTACTTGGAGTTAAGAAACC